>JAMQGT020011315.1:0-59178 GCA_024447675.2 Pterophyllum scalare | reverse complement strand
ATACGGCACTGAGGGAGCGCCAACAAGCCAACCAACACCTCGGTCGTGTGGCGCCAAAAGCAGACTGGGCTGATCCGAGACACCCTTAGAAACCCGGAGACAAAGGTGGCGTGACTGTTACCGATCCTTCTGCAGACTCACCTTTTCAAACAGCTTCTAGTTCTTCTACATCAGTCTCGCTGACTGATGGCCTCGGTCATCGTGGCTGGAGCTGCATTAAACAGTGAGTGACTTCAAGCTTTCAGGGAGGGGCCAAAGCATGCCGCTTTGGGTGCTCTTGATTTATAGAGCTTTGTAATGAAAATGAATGTAATAAATTATGTTTTTAATCCTGATTATGTAGTTTTTATAATCACTGGAAGCCCTACCAGGACATGGACTATACAGACGTTCTAGTTTAACCGTTCTCTGGACCTGGACTGAAACCTTTGAGGCCTTTTGACGCTCAGCTGGATGTGAGGAGTCTTATCACCTAAAATGATGTTTCACTTAGCGTTACTCACTGACGGGTCAACAAACTGCACTATTTTCTCACCCATAAAGCGACTGCAAAGGCCTTTCTGACAAAATAAAAAAATACTCGAAATCTGTTTACATGTGTGTTCACATGGAGCCCTGCCTTTGCTGGCACACTGCAGCTCGTCTTGGCATGTTACG
Source organism: Pterophyllum scalare (assembly GCA_024447675.2). NCBI lineage: Eukaryota > Metazoa > Chordata > Actinopteri > Cichliformes > Cichlidae > Pterophyllum > Pterophyllum scalare. The sequence continues at coordinate 58,521 of JAMQGT020011315.1, read as the reverse complement.
GCCACCTCTCATTCACTGTAGTGCGGCACTACTGGGAAAACAGAGTACGCAAATCATCAGGAACACACTCAGGAAAATGAGTTCCAAAGGAAAACCAGGTCATCCATAAATAACCTTTTTGTATTTGGTTCAGTAGTGTCTGTGTAGGCAACTGATCCAAGGATGCAACCAGTTATTTTTAATAGATTTTGCAGTGATAATATTTCCTAACAAACCCAGCATGATCCGACAGAATACAGAGTGTATTAGTGAAGTCCAATATCTCACACTGTGCTGATTTAATTAGCCTACCATACACATCACAGTGATCCAGTTCATGATGACTGACTGCTCTGTTATGCAGTGTAAACTCTATTAATCATTGCTCAGTGTAATTCGTACAAGATACCTCATCAATAAAACAAAGTGTAACATGTAACGGGCTGTGATCGTATCTGGAAGACATCTTGCACGTTTTCACTGCTCTGCTAATCTGTGTGCGAGCTCGATCATCTTCTGTAACTCATGATGCGGTCACTTCAGCTAAACTGTTCTCCATCGTCATCATCTTCAAGCCAGACGTGATCTGCTGATCAGCAGCACACCCTCCCACCACCATCGATCCAAACCGGGACTAGCAGGACCGTCACGTATCGGAGATCAGAACTCATCTCCACTTTGTTCGGCCAGCACCTAAAAAAAGCTAAGACAAATGTATCCAGTTTCCAATTCTATAAATACATTTTAAAAAAACAACATCTGAGAAACTCCAAACATTAATCCATCATTTTCTTTACTTCTTATCCGGTTCAGCTGAGGGTTGGATCTTACGCCATCACGAGCATTTACCCCCAAACTACACACACGGGCACTCTGCTGGATTCAGAAAGTAAATGAGGAATAAATGCCAACACTGCTGTTCATTCATTTTTCAGCTAATTGAGTAAAACTATTTTAGCACTAATTGGATTAAAGTAGCAGCAACCTCTGACCTTTGAACCTTTTAGTGAAGGAAACATGTGACGGGTGGTTTAGAACCTTTGATTACAGATTGCATCCTAAAGGCTTTCTAATGAGTTCACTGTGTGCAGATCATTTTAGAGAAAAGAAGTTTGTAATCTAGTTTTACAGTACAGTGGTTCCCCTCACTCGCACTCTCTCACACAGCACACACACACACACACACACACAGAGATCACAGCACTACAATAAATTATTCCCAATGAATCCTAAATATTGACTCTGTCTGAACACAGAACTCCACATTAAAATGCTTCTTGGTCTTAAGTCCAGCAGATCTTTCTCCAGATCACCTCACGACTTTGGCTGCAGACAATTCTGAATTCCTTCCACACATTTTCAACCCAGTTATTAGACACGCACTCAGCTGGTGGTTACCTGAGGACGTGCCAACAGGAAAGCATGCACGGGCCACGGCAGTGGCTCCTTTTTATCTTTGTGCAGGAAGGCCCACCCACACAAACACGAGGCTACGACAGAGTGGGTCAGCTTCCACACAAAAACCTGCACATTACTGGATTTCCTTCTAACTACCAGGTGACTCCTGCCTTACACAATCATAACAGCGACAGGAAAACATCAGCACTTACGCAGGCTGGGCAGTCATGACACAGCCGGCCGGCCTGAGCACGTACAGCAGACTAACCACAACTCTCCAGAAATGTTTAAATAACTGCTCAATATTAATTAACACCAAAGGCACAACATTCATTGTTTGAAGTGGACAACAAAACAGGACAAACATTAGATTGAGCCAGATATGCAAAAAGCTTCTTTCTGGTGAGCTAGACCATTTCACGCTGAGTGAGAGCGATAGAAGGTCTTAGAGACGGTCAAAGTAGGTATGCTGTCAGGTCAGGCTGCCACTCCATCACTGGGCCAACAACCAGTCTGTCATCTACACCTACAGTCAACTCAGAATCACCAATTAACCTAACAAGCATGTTAGGCTAATTGGACTGTGGGAGGAAGCCAAAGGCCCCAGAGGAAATCCACACAGGCAGAGGAATAAACTCCACAGAGAGGAGGGTCAACCTAAGGGCCTCGTGCTGGTTATTGTGCCTTGAAAGTAAGTCATGATCAGCCAACATAGCAGCTTTAAAAAATAATTAAATAAGTCTGCAAACTTGAGTCAAACCAAAGTTATTGCAGTCAGTTTGTTTCTGCTCAATACTGGTGCTTTATTTACTAAGAGAGATGACTTCATGTTTAAAGTAGGCAACAATAAAAACATACGTCTAGTCATTAATTTCATAAAGAAAAACGTCATTTTACAGACACAAAACCAGCTGCACGGTAGCGTGGTATTGGCAATGCCAGGTTTAAGGATAATCTGCAACACTAACCATGTACACATCACAAATGCTGCTGTGGCTCCACTGCACTGCAGTCAGGAGACACGTCCTCCCGGAGGAGTGAAGGCGATTACAGCAGGTAAAACATTAAAGGGGACGCTGTGTCGCTGTAATAACACACCCAAATTTCCACCTGAAATTTTGGTTCATGAAGTTAGACTGGCAGAAAAATAAGATGCATAAATAAAGAATCTCTCTGTTCCTGCTGCAGGAGTTTTAATCCTATTTTGTTTAACAGCCGCCGTGGGAGTGACAGTGGTTTAAAAAGGAGCCAATCAAAATTGCAACTGATCATCCCTAACCCATCATCTGCTGTTTGTCTGAAGTGGCAGAAGGATAAGCACGGTATTCCAGACATCCTCCTCCTCAGGAACACTCCCCAGTTCCTCTGATTCCCGGGGCATTCCCAGACTAGATGAGAACTTCTAATCTATCCAGTGAGTTCTGGGTCTACCTGGGGGGCACCCGGGCTACCTCAACCTTTTACATGAAGGAGCAGCAGTGCTCCCCCAGACTCACTCAAGATGAGCGAGCTCCTCACCCTGTCTCTAAGGCCGAGCCCAGACAGTCCCTACCCAGATCTCATGAACGTAGGTGTGGCTTAGATCGCCCGTAAATGGAAAGCTTCACGTCCACGTTCAGCACTGTTCACCACAACATCGCAGTACAGCATCAGCCTCACGCACCTTCCCGTGAATGTGGACCTGTGTGAGCTAATCTTCAGGGTAAAAAAAAAACCCAGCTGCACACGAGTTCTCCTTGTGTCAGCACAGAGAGAGGAGAGACGGGGGAGGCTGGGAGAAATGTTTGAAAAGCATTAAGAAGAAAATGAGCTGAAACAGCCAGAGGCATGAAAAAACAATACGCACAAAACAAGAACAGGAAAGAAAAGAAGCGGCGTACTGACAACTGGCTGCCACATGCCATCCTTCAGCAGCAACACTTAATGGTTCCTACTTGATATTATAAGACACACACCGTCCACAGAGAGTTAAATGGTGCTAATCAGCTCTCTCATGATCACACTATTTATAATGAAAAGAGAAACAGTGAAGGATCACAGTGTGAGGAGAAGGGAAGGGACACAGAGATCAAGAGGAAAAAACATGTGACGTAAAAACACAGAGCTGATGATGATGATGATGATTACTGGCCCACAGGCAGTAACACGTGAACTGTGTGCGTCTGCGGCGTGCACAGTGTGCGTGGTTACCTCTGGTCCCGGTTGCCATGTCTGCCACCTTCTGAAAAGCATCCAGGAACGCTCCGGTCACCATGATGGTCGTCCTGAATCAAACACAAACACGTGTGTTACACACATGACAAAAATATAACTAAGATTTTACTGACCAGGAGCGCTGCTGAGCATATTACTCAAAAATTAATAATTTACAAAAATTTAAAAATTAATTCTTCAACAGGGCAAACTTCACAGGACAATAAGCAACACTAATGATTAGCAGTTACAAAATGAAACTGTTCCAGGTAGCGTATCAGTGCTTTAACAGCTGGTGGTGCTCTGTGCTGCATTCAAGAACAGCACTGAATGAAGACCGGAGAGCGGAGATACTCCATGAAGTTAAACAATGCTTAGGGTCTCAAAGTCAAATAGACGAGCTCGTGCTGAGGGGGTGTAACTCAGTTGGTCAGGGTGAGTCTGATTACACCTCAGCTGGTAACGTTTTAAACAAAAGGTCCCTCAGTGTCTGATAAACCTTCTTTGCATGAGGGGTGGAGCTGTGGTCACCGAGAGAACAAGAAGCTGCCAACACAAACAAATTAGATGCAACGAGGAGAACGAATCTTAAACGAGCTCACGCTTGAGCTGTGTTTATCAGAGCTTCCCAGCTCAGAGGATGCAAACTGCTATCAGGACACTGATTATTGGATACCGGACCATAAAGAAACTGGCTCCAGCATGTAGCATGCACCCTTTGGGTTTGACACACTGTTACAAGCCAGAGTGCTAGGAATGCACAAGTTCCACCATAATAACTGTTCTACATCTAATGGAAACACACAAAACAGGCCAACAGAGCAGAAGATGCATCCTAAGCAAACCTGAGCTTTGCTCTAATAAAGGACTTTTATTATGAAAGCCGGTCTGATGGAGACACACGAGTCCAGTCGCCCTCAAAGGCCAGTGTTAGGAGTGCAACTGGAGACCTTCAGAAGCGCACATCAGCTACATCAATGGAGCTTTTGTCTGTGTGTGTGTGTCGATTACCAGTCAGGTCTGTGCTTCTATAGCTCTGCGGGTGCACGTGCACATTCGACACGCACACTCATTATGTCTGAAAACCAAACCAAGGAGATCAGATGACACTGCTTCCTATAGTTTGTGTGTCTGGCCTCAGTGGAAACTCTACATATTACGACCAAAGACACACACACACACACACACACACACACAGAAAAATGCAGATCACAAATAGGATCAATGGATGTAACAATCCAGTTTACTTATTATTTACTCAGTAGAGGATATAGAGGACCAAAACTGCCAAAATTAAAGATGAATACTCAATTCACTCAATAAATTAATTAATTAAAGTGTATGTAAGAAATTATTAAATGACATAATCAATATTTATTTTGTATTAATTTCCTTATTCATTTACTTCCTAAATTACTTTGCAGTTTTCTTTATGAATTTTTCAGTGCATTTATTTATCCAATTTATCTCCCCAATTTATTATCTCCCCCCCCCCCACCCCCAATTTATTTCCCAAACTTGTTCATTATTTATTTATGCTTTGTTCTTTGAATGAGAGATTTGCAAAGGCCCATAAAAATACATTGTTATATTTTAATAATTAGGTAATGGCACATTTATTTTTGTATATTGAGAAATGTCTTTTTGTGATTTGGCCTTTGTATATGTTGATTATGGCACTTTTGGGCCTCCACAGTCATGAACTGGAGTCGTGCTTTCTGTGCTAATAACACATCGTTTATGTCTCATGTAACAACCTGATGTTCCGACGTGCTTTTCTATGTTATTTTCATTTATTATTTTAATCCTATCAGCGTACCAATAGCAGTAGACTTATGAATAAATATGATACATTAACTAGTGTTAATCAGTGCACACTTCTAATGAAACACAATAACTGAAGAGAAATAACCAACCAATAACTTAAAAAGCAAAGTTTCATAACAATCCCAGCAGGACGAATGCGGCACGGTACATAGAAACAGTCCCAATGCAAGAAAAATATTATTAACCAACTTTTGAAGCCTTGTGTATGCAAAGACATGTTTGATTTTTTCGTATCCAAATCCCCAACTGAATGAACGCTGGTGGTGCTGCAGAAAAGCTCAGAGTCCCAGATACTTCAACAAGACCCTGAAACCACCACCGGGGCCCGAGAGAAGCTCCAGTTTGTCTTTTCAGCTCATAAATGCTGCTTTAAAGCTAATCTACTGATCTTCACAACAGAGCCGGGCTGGTTTTTGTTCTTTAAATCCCACATCAGGACGTACAGCCCAAATGTCTCGTTAGTCCAACTGCAGGAACAGATTTTTTGCTAGTAGAGATCAGTCTGTAATGAATACAGCAGATGAGCAGTCACTGTTAAAGGATTTCAAATGAAAAGGTCTTATTAAATTACTTAATTCTGGGGCCTTTAATTCATTTGAAACTTTGTTTTATTAAACCAGCATTATGTCATCATGTCACTTCCTGTGCTAGTCAAGTTTAGCAGGCTTAGAGCATGCATGCAAAGAGGTAATAACTGTTGCATCAGCCTCAACAATCAGACTGAAAGTGAAGTTATATTTGCTCAGTTATCTAATAGAAGGAAATGCATGTGCATGGATGGTTAAACATCCAGTTAACACGTGTTTTCATACAGTATATATGCTAAATGTGTGCTAAATGAGTCCAACCCCCTCTGCATACTTTAGGCTCTTTGTTGTCAAAATTTCCTCCTTTTGACCACAATTACAGCATTTAACCAGCTCCATCAGACATGCTCCTATTTGATGCTGCTGGACTCGTGACATGCCTGCATTTTATGTCTTAATACCTCAAACTGCACAATATTCCCTGCTGGAGGACTGGGGTCACTGAGGCCAGGAGGTATGGCCAACAGTTTAGAAAATGGTCTTTATTGGTGGTGAATGAATAAATATAACTGTGGGTGTTAATGTGTGCATTAAAGCTTTGTGTGTGCAAATTACCCACAGCAGATCTGTAAGTAGCATTAAACATTAGAGCAAAGTGGATGCACTATTTATACCCGTGTTTGTATCTCTGTGTGTGTGTGTGTGTGTGTGTGTGTGTGTGTGTGTGTGTGTGTGTGTGTGTAGCTGGCTGACTGGCAGGGCTAATGGACTGTGACTGGCTACTGCTGGCAGAGCGATGCTTATCAAAGTAAACTGGCCTACTGGGAAATACAGCAATTATACTGTCATTAATCCAAGCCAGCTACCGGACAGAATGAGTCAGAGTCAGAACATGTGCTGCTCTCATGTAACACACCAGAATATAACAATAACCAGAATATTTAAAAAGGAAATTCTGCAGGATAAAAACCCCATGGGACGGCAAAAAGCCTGTTAGTGCTGTGCAGCTGACAAACAGGATCCAAGAATATCAGCACCAGGTCTGGAGCCCAGAACGTCATCTGCTCAAACCTGCAAATAAAATCTCACTAACTAAAAGTAGGCCATAGTGCTGTAAAGTGAAACCTGGCTATTTCTCATAATCAAAGACCAACTTTGGAGATGTTTAAAAATATCTTTATTATGTTGACCTCACATCAATAAGGGGTCAAAGTAAAGTCTCAAATAAACTGATAGGGTCATTCTTTTACACTGTAAGATCCTGAGATGATCGAGACTTTTTCTGTTGGACAGCCTCAAGAACAGGGTCCACTTGGTCACCACTTGGAGACTATATTAAAAATGAACATAGCCACAGTGCCGTCAGTGTTTCATCAGCCCTGCGTTACCATACCAAGTGAAAAACAAAGGAACACTTTTTTAGTCGGAGCGTAGCATCGAGTCAATAACCTTCTAGGATACTGATGTGGTCGGTAAGTAGCAGAGGGGGTGTTAATCAGTTTTAGCCGCTGTTCATGAAAGGAACAACAGGTGCGCTAGAGGGGCAACAACGAGACAGCCCTCCAAACAGGAATGGTTTTACAGGTGGAGGACACTGATGTGCTTTTTATGAGAGCAGGTTGACCCTGAGCACATGTGGCAGACCTGAAAGAGAAGCCGGAGAAGCCGTGGAGAACGTTAAGCTGCCTGTAACATCGTTCAGCATGAACAGTTTGGTGGTGGGTCAGTGATGGTTTGGGAGGCATATCCACGGAGGGACACACAGACCTCTAGAGGCTAGGCAACGACACCCTGACTGCCATCAGGTATCAGGATGAAACCCTTGGACCTGTCAGACCCTACGCTGGTGCAGTGGGGCCTGGGTTCCCCCTGGTGCTCCATGGTGAGTGTGCAGGCAATTCCTGGAGGATGAAGGATACCACTGACCCCAGTGAGAACACCCCTGGGACATTATGTTTCAGTCCATCTGACACCACCAGGATGCTCCTCAGACTGTCCAGGAGCTCAGTGATGTTCTGGCCTGGGAGGGGATCCCCCAGGACACCATCCATCATTAGGAGTAGGATCATTAGGAGCCCCGACGCTGTCAGGCTGCATACAAGCACATGGGGGCCACACAACCTACTGAGGACCATTTAGAGTTGCTGTAATTATTCTCAGCAAAATGTTCCAGCTGCTGCATCATTTTTCACTTTGACTTTCACCGTGTCTTTAAATTCAGGTTGATCATTTTCATTTCCATTAAATGATGCAGCATCCTTTCATTCCTAACACATTACCCGGTACATCTCAGTATAGATATCCAGTGTCATCATTTTTTCCCCTATTGAGAGCTGATGTGTTCATTTTTCTGAGCAGTGTAAATTAGCACAGGAGCATATCTGGTAATTGGGGCTAAGCAACAGACTTATTTATACTTCAATTTCATTGAGTAAAACTTGAGCTCAGACAAACATTTGCTACATAATTCCATAAAAAAATGCTGCAACAGGCACCGTCACCACAAACATGGTAGAGGTCCAGTTCAGGCCTGAATTGGAGAAAATGAGGTGTAGCTGACAGCATTGACATTCCCATAACTTTAAGTGTCAACAAAATCCAAACAGAGTTATCAGCAATGAAGGAGAAATCAGCGATCGCATTAACCTGTCCACCATTTTGGACATGTGACAGCATAGGGTCAGGTGAATAAGACCCCAGTCGCAAAGGCCTAGAGAGCGATCAACCACCATCTGGCAACCACCGATCAGCTGTTCCCCACACAGCTGACGAGAAGCTCTTTGTGACCGCTTTGCTCGCTAGCAGATTGCTGCGGTCGCCGACTCATCTGCAGTTACTCGCCAACTCATCTCAGAGTCATAGTGAAACTGCTAAAAGTTCACAAACCAGAAACATAGACCCCTTTCCTTCAAAATACAAGCTGCATCTTTTGAAATGCACTGGCTGCAGAATCTAGGCACAAATTTTGCCCTGAAGGTGTTTCTGGTTCACACTTTTTCCAAGTTCGAGCAGTGCTGCACGTTTAGTTGGCGAGCGTCTGCAGACAAGTCAGCATCTTCTATGTAAGCTACGAGCAAATGCAAACAAACTGCTGGCAACCAAAAGCAGCTGTTTTTGGTGAAGCACCCTGTTTGTGACTGATTCACTAATGTCAGCCAGCAACCTGCCGCAGCCACGAACACAGGGATATGTGAGAAGTGAAATGAAGTTTATAGGATTTACAGAAAGTGTGCAATAATTATTTAAACTAAATTAGGCAGGTGCAGAAGTTTGGGCACCCTTGTCGTCTTACTGATTTGAATAGCTTTAGTACCTTTACCCTGTGTTCGTCTGCTATATGATATATTTAACTGAAACTGCTGATCCGAACAACCAATGATTCATAAAGAAAAATCATCAGGGGTGCCCAAACTTTTGCATACCACTGTATGTCCATTTTGACCCAACACACTCAATATCGCCTTGGACCTTTACTCTGAAAGGGCTTTTAATAGTCCCACATTAAGCATGTTCATTAGATCATCGATAAATACATTTCATTTCCTAAGTTCAATGCCTGTTAGTCTTTCATCTGCAACCTAAAACTGATGACACAATGACACTTCAGATACGGTTGATTCGTTGCTGTGAGCTGATATTTTCCATGGAAAAAGGAACCGGGGTCAGTGTTACAGCTACAGGTTAATCTGCTCCGCATTTCATTTTAACGGCGAGCTGTTTATTAAAAATGTGTTAAAATTTGCATCTTACCTGAGCTGCGACTGTAGTTTAGCTCCTTTGGTTACAAAGTCCTCCCATGTAGGATAACTGGCCTGCAGCAAGAATGACAGAACAAATGATGGCATTAAGCCTCCATCACACAAGTCAGGATGCAACAGGCTTCCCTAAGTCTAACAGACTTGTAGCCTTAACGAAGGGAGAAAGAGGCATTATTTAGGTATTAGCATTAAACCTGTCAGACACTGGTCTGCACAGGACTGGAATGTGCACAAAACAAATCACACAAAACTCAACAGAGGTGCATAAAGCTGAAACATCGGACTTATTTTAATCCAGTGGCTGCACGTAAACATAAACAGAGGGAAAACACACGTATATTTAGTCACTTTATTCCTGTGGCATGGATAAACTTTAGCGGAGTTCAGTCCAACAAACTATGCTGGGAGAAAGAAAGGGGTTAGAGAGAATATGTTGTCAGTGCTTTGGCACAGCATTACAGCTGCAGTATTAAACCCAGTGAGGATTAATGGACTCCACTGAAATGAATTTGGGATTGAATCAAATCAGGATGACAGAAAGAGAACAGAGGTCTGAAGCGTAAAACCTGACAGAATCTGACATTCACATATGTCCACAGTTCTCAGCCCGATCTTCTGTGAACAGCACGAAAATCAATCATCAGCTGGCTGACGGGTCTTTTCTGGGATTCCGAGGCCGACACGGAAAAACGGGAGGAGAGCGAAACACGAAGCGGCCGATCCTCCGTGGAACTGCGGTCGTCTCTCTGAGCCCATCCTAATGTTCAGTCTTCATTTAGCCTTTTCGTCATTTTTAACTTGCACTTAAAGAAAAACAAAAACACGAGAAATTCGAGTGACTAATCAATTAGTCAGCTAATCCTTAAAGCTCCAAACCGCCTCACAGGCTCAAACACCCCGAGGGCTCGCTAACAACAAAAGACGGTCTGACTTCCAGGGCTCTCAAAAAGCCTGCGTCACGTGTTGGCATCAGTGCACCGGTTGCTAAGCTGGAGAGCCAACATCACATCAGCAGAGTGTCAGCAGTTTGGAGACGTTTCCCAACGGCCTTTCTGTTTTGTACAGACTCCTGGCAAAAATCACGGAACCCGCCAAACTTGGAGGAAGTTCATTCAGATTTTTGACTGTGCAGCAAATAAACAAATCCCACATCAGGAAAAACTGCTTCTGTTTAATAGCCGAACATCCCGGCGGCTTCGTGAAACATACTTGAAACAAATGTAATTAAATTGTCTTAATTTATGTTGATTTCTACAGGTCAAGTAGGGGGAGAATATCAGAATCATACCGAGGGACGGACTTCATGGATTTTCTTTTAGAGGAGGTGTTTAATCCATTCCAGCTCTGCTTTTGGGGGCACGTTTCCTTTCAATCAGCCAGCTGCAGCAGCTTGTCAAGGTCTGCAAACACGCCCTGGTAACTGATTGACATATTCAGATTTGTGCAGGCATGTGTTTTAGGAATGCATTTCTTTCCCCTCTACTCCATCTGGAAACAATGTAACAGTAAAGTTACCAGAATTTGCTTTCGGTACGTTTCACAAAGCCAGAATATTCAGCGAGTGAACAAAAATTGTTTTGTGTCACATCTGTGATTTGTTTACGCAGCGAACGGTCTTCTGTGTGTGGTGATGCCATCATTTTTTGCCGGGGGTTGTTAATTTGTTTTTGATTTAAACTGCAAACTGTGGTCAAGCGTGGCTGCGGGACAGGAAAGTTCAGAGGAAAATGATCTCCCTGCCGACTTCCCCCTCTCTCAGTGTCATTACGTTCAGTTTAACACTTGTTAGGAAGCTTTTTTGCACTTAATACTACGGTAACATGCTGGAGTCAACTTTATTAACATCATTTCAGTTCCTGTGACTATATTTAACTTCCAAATTCAGGAAAGTGATGTTTAATTCAAGCCTGATGTAGCCTTCCTCAGTCACTTTTTCCCAGTGAGGAAAACCGCTTTTAAATGTGACGCTGGCAAAAACAGCAGCAGGTAAAAACAAAGACAAAATTGTTTTGGAGCTGGGGGGGAAGAAAAAAAATGCTGAATCGGTGCTTCCCTGATCGTTACCTTGGCCTGACATTAAGATATCTTCCTGGTGTTTACCTTTGCGGGGTCAACGCTACTTTATTATCTGCTTTTTGTAAGAGCAGCTGACTGATTATGTAATGTAAGGCAGGTTCATGCAGGCTCTGACCTTGGGTCACATCTGAACGAACAGCTGCTGGTTCAGTGTTCTGGTTATTGAATTAAAACGCAGGAAAGCCCTGCTGGAACAGACGCCTGAGTCCCACTCTCTCTTTATTTTCATGAACCCAGTCACCCTGTCTGTCCTCCGTCTCTGCTGGTCCACCAAGGAGAGGATAATACCGATTTAACCCCTAACACAACACCATTAGCCTCTTAGCTCGACACTGCTAAAGCCGTTAGCCGGCCCCCGCTTTGCAGCTAGCCAAGCATGCACGCAGCATGGGGCTGACAGGTTTACAGGCTGCAGGGATTTAGCTCTGCGTGATGAAATACTGCAGGTGGTCGGCTGAATGCCTCTGGTGAACATATAACAGTGAGCCTGTGAGGAACAGAAAATGGAGGAAAATAAAGAGACTGCACTCCAATTCCATTTTTGATCTCTGGGTGGAGGAGGGATGGGTGGAACCTGGAGTAAATTTGTACTGGGACTGTATAAATAATGATAATAAGTGATTTTAAATCATCAGTGGTTACTGTATGAAAGACTGAATCACTGATGGCAAGTTTGTCAGTAAGTCGTTAGCAGAAATTAAATGTAAGCATTTTTTCCAAATAAAGGCAATTATAATTATTCTGTCTGCATCAGTATTGGCAGTAACAGCGTAAAGGTTTGATCTGTGGGGACACAACATCAGCAATATAAGTACGTATACAGCCACCCAATTCAATTCAGTTTTATTTATATAGCGCCAAATCACAACAAACAGGCGCCTCAAGGCGCTTTATATTGTAAGGCAAAGACCCTACAATAATTACAGAGAAAACCCAACAGTCAAAACGACCCCCTATGCGCAAGCACTTGGCAACAGTGGGAAGGAAAAACTCCCTTTTAACAGGAAGAAACCTCCGGCAGAACCGGGGGGGGGGGGCAGCGATGTGCATAACTATTCAAGTTAAAAGTTGCTGCTCTTGCTGGTCAGCACCAGTATTCTCATTTTATTAATGCATAACACCAGTTACCTGTTGCTTTAATGATATTTTGACACCACTTGCTCCTAACCGGGCAGGTGGCCACGCCCCTTTCTCTCTTTCTGTCATGGGAAGTTGGAAATGAGCCATATGGCAGCTTCGCAAACCAGTGCAGTTCTGCAGTACCTTAGTGTCAAAAACAGGCAGTAATATGTTGCCTGGGTCAGTGTTAACTGACATAACTCAACTGAAGTGCTGATAACCACATTCTGCACAGGCTACTGAGGCTGGCACTGCTTCCAAGGTGCGGAGGCTAACCAGATACAGTGTGACACATTTCAGAGATATTTAAAACACAATAAGATCATCAAATTGTGTTTTAAATTTGATTATCAAAACCGGTTTCATGCAGCTCTTAAACACAGGCATTATCTGTACGGCCAATGTTTAACCTCGTCTATTTGAGTTCTACTTTTATACTAGTCAGCTAGTCAGATTGTTTAACCCCATAACAGCGGTGATCGCCACTGAAGCACCCATTAACTGCCCTTACTTGCTGCGAACAGCTGGTCAACACGGAGCGTACCACCGCTGATCAAAGGAACTCTGAATTAGTGTAATTACGCGACCGTTTGTCCCACGGGAAAAATTCAAACGGTTTCAGAAAGTTTACAATTTGCGCTTCACAGTCAACAGAGGGTTATTACGGTCATTGTTGGTGGAAGTTGGCGAACGGTGGCACTTTTGAAGTACGTTCTGTCGCCGGCGACAGGTTCAGTAGTAAAGGGCTAAACAACTAATAAACTGGTCACCAGGAACGTCCCTAATATTTAGGATAGTCTGTCCAGAAAAGCAGCTCGGACTCCCCTCTTGGCTGCAGGGTCGAGCAGCGTTAACAGTAAGTTAAGTGTTCATGTCAACTCTGCAGAGCAGAACAAGAACTACGAGATGCAGTCCAAATTAGGGGATCTGGCATCTCACATGGCAAAATACTCAGAGAAGAGAAACTTATAAATGGTATTTGACAGTTACTTTAACAAAGCGTGCGCCATCCCCTTCAACCACAAATACAATCTAAATCTGCGGGAAACACAAATTTCCTGCATTTTTTGGTAAACCTACCAATCTTAATCCCAAACTTCCTTGTTGGCTATTTAGGAAATGAAGCTTATTAAGCCTGAGCAGAGACTGAGCGTCAAACCAAGAATGTGTAACATAAAAAGCGCCTCCTGCTGCTTGCATTTCAGTCTGTGCTGCTCTCAGAGGTCTCCTCTTGTTCCCTTGCCACCTCTTGGCTAAACCTAAAATTCTGCCCGGCTTTGTTGTGACTGCCAGGAATGTCGCAGTCTGCAGTCGCAGACAAAATATTCCAGCACTGGTTCTGCAGCAGGCAGGGCTGAAGAGACCGCAGACAGACAGAATATCAGGGTCCACTGCAGCTTGATACTGAGAGCTGTAGAGCAGCGGTTGCTATATTAGGGTCCCGGGACCCACAGGGGTCACCGATGATGTCCAGAGGGTTCCCCGAGACAGCTGCCGATGAAACAGCTGTCCACTCTCATCTGGCTGGACAGATATTTTTACATTTTTAGCTCCACTCCATTCCTGGAGCTGAAGCGAGAAACTTTCCGGGTTCCATTCGCAGTCAGCCTGTACTCCTAATTCTGAGGACCAATCATGTTCGAGCAGGCTTCGGTTGCATGTTCATAAACTGATGCAGAAAACAAAGGAGGAACTGCATTTGGCAAAAGACCATCTTGAAGCAATTTAATTAGCTTTTTAAAATTGATCTGCTTTTATAAACAATGAACAATGTCCAGAACAAGAAATCGTACACTGATTATATGTTTTTACATTTTAACACCAGCAGGCCCAAAATATCACCCGCTGCCCCCAGACGCAAAGTCAGCAGACTAACCAACAAGTTTCCAGATTGGTCAACAAGTAGTGGGAGACTCTACTAATTAAAACTGAAGGTATCCTGAGCAAAAACAAATGTAAGGATCTATTTTTATATAGGGATTATGGACCAGCATTTTTTTAAAGGTCTAAATTGGGTCAGAATATAAGAAAACACCAAACAAATCCTGGACTGTTTGCAAGGCTTGAATTTCAGTTCTGAATTGCAGGTATTGTGCATATTATCAACAATACCTGCTAATCTAGAGCTCATAACATCTGGACTAGTGCAGAACAAAAGGTAAGAAATGCTGCAGAAGTGGAACAATATCTCCCCTGGTCCTGGACCAGCCAAAGCTCTGGCTAACATACACAGACAGGTTTCAGAGATGAAGGCACGCAGATAAGGATTATTAGGTAAAATGTAAATGAACTAATGAGGAACCACCTCAGCAAAAAATGCCTGACTTTGAAAGGACTCGTGCAAACAGCAGTCCCACTGAAGCCAACATTTACAGTGTGAATCCTCAGGATCCTCCCACAGGTAACGCTAATGTCACTCAGGTGAAGAGAAAGAGAAGTTTCACAGTTAGGCGGCTTATAGCGTGTTTGTGTGATAACAGTGAAATAAGCTGCTCGGTACTGAGATGGCGACGAGGTGGAAGGGAGAGGGGATCAGGAAAAAGAAAGGCACCAATGACAGAGAGGAGGATAACAAAGCACAATCTGAGGTAAGAACAGGATTTACTGTACTTACCCGCACCCCCGAAGTCTAAAAATAGCCTTACAGGAAACATTTAAAGGGGAATTCCCCCCATTTTGAAACCTGAATTTCCAGCACTGGGTTGTTTGCAAATCAGTGTTAGATTTGGGGTCTGCTAATGGCCAAACGTCCTCTCTTATTTTATTCAAAGAGCCTTTCTCCCTGCCTGAAGCGCTGTCATGAAGAGTGGAAACTGTATGTAAGCCCCACTGGCACTGACACAGTAAACTCTATTCACACAGCCTGCGCTCTTCATGTAGAGAACATATACATATATATATATTTACATACACACACAGAGCTGTTATTCTATATGCTTAGCCAACCAGGCAGCATTAACAGGTATAGAGTTACCTCAGTGTGTGTGTAGTCACCTGCCATCAGCATATAATCCTACCACACTAATCCGGACTTGCTCTACTGACCGACAGAAAGAAAGGATGCAGAGAGAAAGAAGGGATGGCCGTAACACCTCAGGAAAGTGAGACTACTGCCCTGCTGACCTTCCTAGAGTCGGCCTTTATTCAGCCACTCATTCAACTAGTCAGCCAATCAGTGAGCCGTGAGTTCATTCATTCATTCAGTGAGCCAATCAGGCAGAAAGAGCTGTAACATGAGGTTCAAATACCAGCGGAAACTATAACTGACATCCCTGGGATTTTCAAACAGTAAAGAAGTGTCAGAAATACTGAAAGACGTCCACAGCAATTCCTATTAGCCGAGGTATGTACAAATGTTTGGTTCAGGTTTTAAAAAGAAAAAACTATATAAAAATGGTCTTAAGCAAAACAAATTTTAACAACCTGCCCCGACTGACTGATCTCCACATACTGCTAAAACTGAACACGAGGCTCTGCAGGGACAAAGGATCACAGAACGCTTCTATGCCAGAGACACTTTGTAGCCAAACCCTTCTTAAATCCTACACCGTAACCTCCCCAAAAATAAAACTATGCATCGCTTCGATGCAACTCAGGATCACTGCGATTGCCTTTCCAACCTCGCTATTATTCGGACTGACTGGAAGAGGATGGATCAGCTCAAAAAGAGAAACCCAGCAGTAACTAGTGTTGAGGCGGTGAAACTGAAATTGCAGACGCAGCGTGTACAAGTGTAAATGTGTAGCTCTACACAGAGTCAAGACAAAAGCACAAGGCTACCCTAAGCTATGCTATCAGTTAACGGCTCAACTATACAGTCTGATGTAAATGTGTGATGTAAATCTAGTCATCAGACAGTGAGAGCGAGAGTCTGCGCAGACGTTTGCGTTCCCGACGATTTTTTGGGACCTCAAGGACGGGTTTACATTACAGTGCGTATACACATGCTCCAGGTGGCGACTTCAAAGGAGTACAACAGGTACTGGCCGCCATGTTTCCAGAAACAGCAAAGTGTAATCCAGGCAGCGAGCAGTCCGAGACGACCCTAAAACGGTCTGGAAAAGTAGCTAATACTCAGTAATACTTCTTTAGTGTCCAGCGAGAGTGCTAGAACATCTAAGGATTAAGATGAATGCTTAGTTTGTTCACCATGTGTTGTCTGCTTAATAATTAGAGGAGGAGGACTTTAAATAAGCCTTTCTCCTGCCCTGTGTTGCATTTTCCATTGAATTTCTTTTTCTGTGTACCTGTTTTTTGTTGCTCTACAAATACTGTTAAGTATTTTAGGCCTTACTTTTGCTCGTGCAGCCATGCGTGCAGCTCACTGCAAAGTTTGCGCGCGTTCTCTTTCACATAAACGAACAACGGTTTGTGTAGATGTGGGTATTATTGACAGACAGGAGCTGTTATTTTCCAGTGCAGGCAGGTTTCACACTACTTTAACCTAAAGAAAGGTTAACACTAAAGGCTGAACCTCACGTCTCTATCGGTATCTTTGACTGTCCTCCAAATGAAAACCAGCAAGGCTGTAATAAAAATATTTTTAAGGAATTTTTTTTTACGTGAGTTTCATTTCCTCAAGCATAAAATACATTTTTGGTGATTAAATGGTCAGCAATTACAGAAAAATGCACATCAGCAAAGCCGAGCAATGCATTGCTGCAAACTGCCCCAGCAACCCGGAGCTACCTATGACCTCTGTCTTGGCTTAAGATCAGTCACCTCCCACTTTCACTGAGCAGCAGATTATCAGATCTGCAGACTGCAGATAGTGCTCCTTTAAATGTTAACTTACTCATCAGAATCTAATCTCCTTCACTGTTTGGGTAAACCACCAATCTGCTTAAAAAAATAAAATAAACCTGAAGAAAGAAAACTGTAATATTGGTGGAAAAATCATGCCGTGCGTGGGTCTACTGATACACACCTTCTCATGGATCACTGTTGTTTATTTGTTCAAAGAATGTGATGGCACAAATTCCACTGAAACCAGTTTGAAAGTGAAACCCGGCGATTATGCAGCACTCAGAAAGGCATTTAGTTTACTGTTTGTTTCATTAACAGAAACCACTGTTGCAGGCTTTGTGGCTGCATTTCATGCTCACCGCCCTCCTGGATAATAAACACGAGGTTCTAATGTGCGTTCACTCAGGGTTGAATTATTTTTTGCTGCTCTTATTGTCAGTAAATTCCAAGTAAAACGTGTTGGACACATGGAATAAGGTCTCAACAGGTCTCTACCTTTTTTCTTTTTTTAAACTGTTTTCTCAAGTTTCAAAGCTTCAGACCACTGATTTAAGTTATCTGGTTTTTGTTTATTTTCTGGGAATTCGTTACCTGAGGATGTCCATGTTTGACATCGTTATTGTGGTTAGTAACAATTATTGTGGTTTAGTAACAATGTAAACAGATAAATGCTCACTTGTAGCACATTCTTAAGATGATTGCATTTCTGATAAATCTCTACTAAGTTTACAAGAAGCGACTGACCAGTAACAATCCACACAGTGTTATCACCACAGGCTAAAGACCGAAAGGTCACCAGCATCACTAAACTTCACAAACTTCCCTGGCTGAGCGGCTGAGTGGGGCTTTTTCTCTCATAACGGAGGGTTGCTAGATTCGGGGTAAAAGGATTTGCTGTTTATTTGCAGTTTATGAATCACAAACTGTTCAACAAACAACATTTTTCAGACATGGCTCTGAGAGATGCTTGCAGACAGTGACCTTGAGTTGACTGAGTCATTGCTCGTCTGCCTTTGTTCACAGCTCCGATTCCTGGTCTGTGTCTGTGGCTGCCTTTCTGAGTGCTGCGTCACAAATTTTGAAATAAATTCTGAATTTTACTGGAAGCAGGATAATGGAGACAAGAATATGGATGATCTGCAAACAGCGACTAGTTTTTGTTAGCAGCCTAGTTGTGTTAAATTTCTGTGTTTAAGCTTCTTTGTTTCCTTCTGGAAGTTTAAAGTTTGAGTAAATCAGATTTCAGTTGCTTGAACAACTTGTATCTCTGCGTACTTTATGAAGCGTGTGTCTCATTGATACCTACCCACTGGACTGCAGCTAGCTAAAGGAGGATGCATGTGTTGGATCCCTTACTTCCAAGTCAAAAACTAGCACAAAAAGAAGAAAAAAACAAAAATCTGCGGCAACACTAACACCCAGGGGGCCCACATGCTAGTGCTAATAGCCACGCCTGCTTGCTAAAAGTGGTAATAGCGAACTGGTGAAATTCTCAGCCAGGGACATCGCCGGGCGATCAGCAGCTGGCTAGAACCCTGCTGTTGGCCAGAGTCTCTCTTTTAGTTTCCTTGGATGGAGCTGAACTAAACAGCAAGTGAGCTTTAAGGGAGGAGCAAAAGCAAAAAGCTGTAAAGGAAAGAAAAGGCTGTGCTCGATTTATAACCAATGAATCATTAAAACGCTTCATAGCAAGCGATAGGCAATAAAATACCATCATCCATTGGAACAACCCCATTGTAGTCAACAGCGCACCTTTTTGGCACAGAGGAATATCGATACTTGTCTTCAGGATTGTTCAATAATGTTTTTAAAGAACAGAACGAGGTTTTCTCATCTGGGATAAAGCACAGCTGAAGCTTAGAAGTTAAAACTGTAAAAGCATCAACCATGAAATAATTGCCAGAAACTGGTGTGTTTATTGACCCTTCTGACAATTAAAAAAATTAAATAACAATTTGCATATAAGAATTTAGTATGCATCTTTTTTCTTTTGCTGCATGCAGCATTTTTGTGCAATTTCTTGCTTAATTTATTAATTTATTGTGTAATTTATTCAGGTATTTCTAGAAAAGAAAGTAAGAATAAATAATAAAAATAAAATCACACTGATTAATAACGACTGCGTGAACTAAAAAAAAAAAAATATATAAACTATTTTATCCACTGGCCTGCCAGTTATATGGGGGCCAGTCTGAAAGTAACTGTGCTGAAGGCATCAGGGAGCAAAGGCAGGCCAGATAAGGTGAGGCTGCTCGAACAGCACGCTGATGGTTTGTCTGACGTGATGTTGGAGCAACACTGGCCGACTCAAAGACAGAAAAATAAAGAGGGCAGGGGGCTGAGGGCACACAGGTCTTTCATAACTTTCAGTTTACTCCCATATGCTCTGGGGTCCTCTCCTCTGTTTCATTAGTTTTGCTATGACCTGCACCTTTACAGCTTCCTTCCTAGAGAAGATCCTGTTTCATAGTTAGCCATACTCTAACTCGCTCTCTTCGCAATGACGGTCCCTATTCTGAAGATCCAATGCAAGCTTTAGGGTCACTAACCAGAACCTGCAGTGGGTGGAGTCCTGGTTCAAGCGATGTATGCAAAGCTCACCAAGGCCTCAGAGCAGAATAAAGGCTACCAGGTGCAGTCCAAGACTGCCACAGACTGACCCAACCCCTCTTTATTTATTTTAATCCCAATTACAGAAATTCACCTACACATGCTTTGCATTGTAGATGAACTGAAAGAGGTTCCTGGATATGGTGTTCCTCCTAGTTTCATGTTCAAACATTCAATATTTCATCACCTCACGTTCTCAAACCCATCCATGGTGATCCCTTCGTTCGAGTAAAGCTTTATTTTCCCCTGACTGCCCCTGACCTTTAAGTGCTACGTCCTGGATCAGAAGCACACGTCATAGATCATGTAATGTAAACACGTGGGCCTGTTCAGATTAAGTGACCTTTTAATTCAGTGTTTTCTTCACCGATTTAATGGAGAAGCATGAAGTTCAAACTTTCACACCTTTATTTCTGCATTTTTGCGCACATACGAGTTGTGGGTCTGCAGCACGCCGTTCTGATACCTTTTAAGAAAAACCAGCAGGTACTCTGACACTGTTGTGCAAGTGAGGCCATCGGCTCCACATTTAGCTAAATGTATTCTGCTGGGTCAACACTGCGACACAACTGCTGCATATCTGCATGAAGCTCGCCCAGATAACGAACCACAGGATCGTCAACCAGACTGAAGATAATCAGGAGCAACGGCGCTTTAGTGCTCTGGCCTCCCAAAAAGAGGGCATCACCCACTCAGCACTGAAGGGGTTAATCCTAAAATGAAGCACCCAATCATCTAACACCATTATCATGTAAAATCATCAGATTTGGAGATGGTGATTTCCCAAACATGTGCTGATCTTATCTGCAGTTACTATTAAGTAATCTTTGCAGCTCTCTGCTGACGGGGGCTCCCGTCAGGGTGGAGAAGAGGAAGTAGAGGACAGCTGATCGCCATGTGACTCGTCTATTTCTGTTTCTTTGCATATGATTTGAGTGTCTTTCTCTCCAGTCTTGCTGCCTGGTCTCCTTCTGATGTCTGCATTTCATAAAGCTCTTACGACAAAGATATTGTAGAGCTACAAAAAACAACATCTTAAAGTTTATCGAATTAAAGCCAAAACGATGAGAATTCAAACTTTCAAAAGAAGAAAATTCAACTGATTTAATTCACCTCATTAAAGCTTCTGCATCAAAAACTACCGAATAAGTATAACTACCATACATACAGGTAGTATATGTAATGATATCCAGGTGTGTGTCAGTTAAATTCCCACACCCTCTATTAGGGTGAACTCATCTGTGCTGCCTCATCACCTCCATCTCCCTACCTGTTGACTCACGTCCATCAGACCCTCCGCCTTCCTCCCAAACTTTCCATGCACAGTCAAGCCCGTGGCTGCAGCCTGATTCACGAGCTGGATGCTCACGAGGTCGCGTTTCTGCACGTCAGAACAGATCGGTGTGGCCTGAAAGGCCGCTGTAAACGCATCTGAGAAACTCAGCCCATTTAAGACGGGAGCAACCTCTCTACAGCATGATTTATTATTTATTATATTATTCGTTTAGTATCCCCTGATACAGCGAGGAAAAATAAATGAGGTCACAACTTCATATTCCAGCTAACTACAGTACACTTGATCAGGGGTGTCAGACTCAGAGCCACATACAGCCAATCTGAGCTGGAGAAGAGTTTCACCCAGAGTGGACCTGATGGGGGTTCCTAATAGTTTCACCCAGAGTGGACCTGATGGGGGTTCCTAATAGTTTCACCCAGAGTGGACCTGATGGGGGTTCCTAATACAGACTCAGGACAGCTCTAAAAGCTGTGAATGAACTCCAGAGAGAACTGGGTCAGAACGCTGTTTGAAGTCTGCTGTTCTTGTTTTCATAACTGTTGAAAGACAAAATTGTAAACGCAATTAAAATCAGATTAATCCACCAGCTCACCTCCAGTTCTGGTTAAGCAGGAAACACGTGTGACCTGTTCTCACATAGGCACAATCAGATCTCACCTGGACCTTGTACCAAGGAAGCTAACAACATTTAACGTGCAAAATGTGCTCCATTTTCTCCTCACAGCTTGACTGGGTAATATCTGGAAAAGTCTAGCTGAATACTATCATGAACTCTGCTCACCGTCAGAAGCTCGGGAGGAAAATCGCAGCAGCGAAACGCCGGCGAGCACTGAGCTTTTCTCAGCAGCATTTTACTGTATTTTAATGTGCCCGAGGGCAGCTTAGTGGTGACAATGATTGATTTTAAAGCACCTGAATGCATCACAGTTTTAGTTTGTATGATCATTTTATCCTGGGAGTAGGCTCAGGTCTTTGTTCAGGCTCTGAACTTTAAAACATCCCCCGAGGCACGTCTCCGCTCGCTCTCTTTCCTTTCTGTTCTTTGTCTTTTCTTCTTCACCGTTTCTGAAGTCCCTCCTCCTGTATTTACTCTCATTTTTACTTATTCCTCCTCCTCCTCCTCCTTCAGCACAAACACACAAATTACATCTTTACATGTGAATTTGTTTGGCCAGCTCTGAAGCATCGCATGCTCATTAAAGTGTGTGTGTGTGTGTGTGTCTGTGTGTGTGTGTGTCTGTGTGTGTGTCCTCGCCCACATTCACCTGAGGCTGCCTATTTTCCTGTCAGCAGCAGGAGGCTTCTCTGAAATCAGCCGCTCGCTCGCGGACACACACACACACACACACAAATGTTAAACTACAGGCTTTAATGCAGTGTGACATCACCAATACTTTGTCACATTGCTGATATGATGTTTGTAGTTCCTCATAGTTTGGTGTGTGTAGTGTGTGTGTGTGTCTGCTCATTTTCCTGTGCACTCACAGAGTTTGTTACATACAAGTCTCGCTGTACAACACAGTGACCCAGTCTTAAGGGTTGTTTATGATTGTGCGTCCATGTTGAAACCGAACACAGCTGGAGATTGCTTGTTTAAAGTTATTTCCTATTCAAAACACACACACGCGCACACACACACACACACACACACACACGGCTACTGTGTTATTCTCAGTTCACCTTCAGTACACAGTCCAGGGCAGACAGTATGTACAAAGTACACGTGTGTATAAACACAACCACACAAGTAGGTAAGAGGAGAAAGAGGGGAACAGAGGAGGAAGGAGGGAGGTATGGATGAAGCAAGACAAAGAGGGGAAAGGAAAGGGAGAGGATAAAAATAATACAGTCCCAGCATGAAAAGAGCCGTACTGAGCGTGTCGGGATGGAGGGATAGATGTGAGCGGAGACGGAGGAGCGTGGGAGGTCGATGGCTCATAATGCCGCTCCTGATATAGCCCAGACAGAAATCAATAAGCCGTCTGTCTCTCTCCAGGAGGACTCAAAGGTCTCATGAAGCTGCAGCTGGATGGATTATTCTCTTCTGATAGGTGACACGTTGTTGCACCAAACAGGCACTTGAAGGAGAATATAAAAACTTGATGAGTTGAGATTAAAACAGGACCGACCACTTGTATGTGTGTTGCAGTTATGCATACTGAGAAACATTGCACTGCCTTATAGAGCTGTGGGCTGGAGCCCTGATTTCAGACAGCACAGATAGTCTACTGACTGAGGAGCCTTCAGTGAACGAACACCGAGAGCCTCAGCGAGGCACAGCGCCGGGCCATCAGCCGCTGGCTAGAACCCCGAACCCTCATCCTGCATCTTCCCTGCACTGATGTTTTAATGTTAGCTCTGTAGCTAGCCACCAGGATCATTAGATGTCAACTAGCCAAATTTGAGACCCGACGAACGTTGCTGGCATTTAGTTTTCTACTCTCATATCCATCCAATCTTATAGCAGAGCTGCAAGTTTTTGTTCTTTTTAGAAAACAATCATCTTTAAATAACAGATCTCATGAACCCTTTTTCCTTCAGCTTTATTGCAACACCTGGATGAACACCCCCTTTAATGGCGCTCAAAGAGTCTGAACCATTTTCACCTCTCCACGGTGCCTCGTCTTTCTTTACTTTTGGGACCTGAAGGATCATTTGGCCCTAATGACGGCGGATTCATCGTCTGTATAACGACAGTGCAACGTCAGCCACATACTGGAATCCAGAGTCCATCTGCATTGGGCAACATCCTTTTGGTTTTGGGTGTGCGTGCCTAGTCAGCGTTTCCAACGCTGCAGCCCCCGCTATTATCAATACTTTCTAACCAAACAATGCCGGTTAACTGCTGAGCCTAAGATACTAACCAGAGAGAGAAGTTAATACTGCAGCCTATTCTGAATACCCATGCCTGCAGCAGATGAAGAACTACCGCAGCATCAACATGAAGACTAATGCTTAAAGGAATAAGGTGTTAGCAGCAGTCAGCTACAGTCAGACGCTTGTAACACTTCCATGGACAATCCGAGCCCGCACAAGGTCCAAAGGCGCTCCTGTCGGGACTTTTTCAGCTGGTAAAGATGACGCTGTGGTGGGCACAGCCCTGGCATGTGTGTAAGGAGATGTGCTGACATTAAATGACAGCAGCAGCCACTAAAAACTCTCACACTGAGCTGAAATCACACTAGTGTAAATAAATTGGGTAAATAATGCAAATACGTGGTTATCTTTTCATTTTATTCATTGCTTTAAACATGAAAAAATATTCCCATGCTCTTCCGTGCAGTGAGGAATACGCAATCCAAGAAAGAGCATAACCCACACCGGGAGGATCCCGGCTATTAGCGCCGGTATCAGATCGGTACTCGGTATCAGGACTGGAAGAAGTTGGATCGGTGCGTCACACAATGACCCACAATCTGCTCAAAGCATCTGTGCCTTCATGCCTGTTGGTTAATTCAGAAGTGTGAGACTGTCACAGGCGTGTTGTGGTGCCCTGAGGAGAGATTTATCTGAAGAGACACTCTCTGCCTAATTAGACATGACTGTGTGTGTGTGTGTGTGTGTGTGTGTGTGTGTGTGTGTGTGTGTGTGTGTGTGGGGCAGATGGTAGCAATGCCCCTATTGCGTCTGTGCCATGTTGGTGAAATACCAGGATATGATGCCACACACACACACACACACACACACACACTCCCTCTTCCTTGTTATCTGGCAGCAGAAGTGATTCATGTGTACTGCTCACTGTTCTCACCACAGGACGTCTGCAAGTCCCATCACGTTACATGCAAAGCGTTTTAACTCGTGTTCCTCAGACTCTTCATCACGCGGAGATCCAGTTAGAGACAAACACTCACTCGCGACAGCAACATCACCCCTCCATCAAAGACGGAGGTCTGCTTCAATCACAGCCGTCTTACTGGGTCCAAGAATGTGCATTATAACGTTAATAAAAGTTTTAAAAATGCACAAAGGACGGCTGTTGCAACTTCGGTGAGTCATCCAAAGATCCACTCTTACACAATATTCCCGTACTTCTGAAAACTGAATCATCTCTGCAGGTCGCTTTCATAACAGTACGCCACGAAGGAAGTTCAACACAGTCGGGCTTTCTTTGCGTTAGCCGGCTCGACAAAACCTAAAACCCAGTCAGAGGCGACGGGTATCAAATTTCTCAGTGACGCCGGGCGTTCTGCTTCAGGCTCACGCAAAAAGAGGCGTTTCACACGTCAAGACTTCTTCCACACAAAATCATCGCTGGGTGCAGCCTGCCCCAATCACACATCATCAGGTGATGGCGATGATGATAAAATAGTGATTAAAAATCTATGAGGAACATTAAAATGTAACGGTAAAACACTGTTACAAATAACGCAATTTAATGTTAATCTTGTGGTTTAGTGCACAGGGTGGTAAAACATTTTAACTGGAGTCAAGCACATCGATGCTGAACGTGTTCTCCGCTCTAACGCGACGGCTGCACGTTAGAGCTGTGAAACGTTAAACTGGGCCCACGTAAACATCAAAGCTTCCTGTGCCGCAGCCTGGTGAAGGAAATCACTGCAGTTTGTCACAGATCGAAGTGTAAACGTGACTGACTGAACAGGTATTCTTGGTGTGCGTTTTGTGCTCAAGTAGCTGCAATTCCAGCACGTTAGAATCGAGTACAAAGACATTTCCTGCATCACCAAATGAATACATGTACAATCCAGGGACAATACAAAGCACAGTCTCTCAGTCAGGTAAGGCTTAACAAGCTGCACAATATATATTACACTTAAAACACGATGGAAATAAGATCATCGGTGAAAACGTGGCGCTTCCACCGAGATGCTGAACATAACCTGCTCCGGACCGGGTTATGGGTTCGGCATACGCTTCCATGGTGATTTAGCCGGGTAAAAACGAGGGCTGCTTTAATGACAGGAAACCTTTCTCCAATTTAAAAGTGGGTGAGAACCAGCACACAATCGTTTACAGATTTTACAGGCAGAGATTACGCCTATAAAACCAGGAACAGCACCCAATTTAAATCTTTTATTTCCTTCATGGTCACCTCGCTGTGCAGCAACATGCTGAATACACGCTTTTAAAAAGGGGGGGGGGCATCTGTAAGTGAGAAATGTAGCAGGAACGCTACAGAGCAGCACCAGGAGGTGACCTTGAAGGGGATAACAGCCAAAGTTGAATTCAGCTGTGGTCTAATAGGTCATGAAGCCCTGATGGATGGTGAGCTGAACTTCTGCTTCAGCTGGCCACAGAGTATCTAACGCCTCTCTCGGTGCACTGTTTGATTTAATAACTCCATTTGAGCTTGGTAACTTCCAAATGTGAAGTAACTACAAACACAGTTGGGTTAAAATAAAGAGTTTGTGTTATCTTAACAGTAATCTGTGCACTGACCTGTTATTTCTGCATGTATTTAATTGAGTACCCCCCCCCTTTAAAAACATGGTCAGAAAAGTCCTGGTTATTTTGGAGGCCGTCTTAAATCCAGTGTACACCTTTCCTTTATGGTGCCACTCCCTAAAAAGCCCCAACTGCCTGATCAGCAGGCTGCAGCAGGGTCACCTCAGGTCATATTTATGTATTCATTATTATCAGCTGAGTCAAATTTAAAGGAAATCCAAAGTGAAAAATAAAGTTTTCTTGATAGTTTAAGGGGGTTTATACATCTTCCTTCTAGTCCTCGAATAACAGTCATATAATCATAATTTCAGTAATGACCAGAACAATCACAACTAACGATTATGTTTCCTGCCATAACTGAAAAGCCCTGAAATCCGTTCAACAGAAGCCAAAAGCTGAACCTGTCCAGTGAAACCAGTGAGCGAGAGCCCAGCAGAACCAGAGCCGTTCGCTGGCTGTCCTGAACCAAGAGGGGGAAAAGAAGGAGAAGCTGCTAACTGCGAACATCTGAGAGCAGAGAAGCTCAGACAGACAGGCAGCAAAAGGGCAGCCTGCCTGGCAAACATCAAAGAGCGCACAGCTGGTAAAAGCCACCCCCATCCCTCTCAGATGGCCCACCTCCAGCTTTAACCTCTGCTCATTCATTACCTAATCAGCATCAGCAGCACTCCACATCCACAAATCCCACGTCAAGCCTTTAATAACCCACATTTCCAGCTTACTCATGATTCCCGAGACGCTGTATTTCAAAGTCCACCTTGACTGTGCATCTTTTTTTTTTTTAGCTTTTACGGCCAAATCTGGGTTAAAAACATGTCACGACAGTCGTGATTGTTATGAAAAATATATTTAGAAAGTGTAAAGGTCTCCACTGAGAATGAACAGAGCTGCCTAATCAGCTTTGCAGAGGTAGGTCACTTTAAATCTAATTACATTACAACCCGCTGACCTTAATGTCACTTAATGTGAAGCATCTGTGATTAATTAATAAGGAAATCGGAGGTAAACCAATATACTGAGGTACTAAGTATGTCAGACAAAAATCTTCAATGACCAATGCGCTTAAAATTATTTAAAGAGCAAGAAAATAAAAACCAGCTACACGATAAAGACGAGACATGACGTGAGAGGACTTGTATGGCCATTTTTTACCTTCATATCGTTCATGATGAGCTGGAAGAGCCCTCCCAAGGCGCTGCATTCCTTCTCTATACCCGCATCCATTTTTCCACAGGCTTGGAAAAATCCTCCTCAACTTCCCAACAACTTTTTTTTTCCTCCTCCTTGGACAAAAAGAACAAAAAACTTCCAGCCAAGTTCTGAGAAACTCCAGGAGAAGAATCAATGGAAGCTTTTATTTAACACGGGGAGGTGCGCTACAACGCCCCGAGGGCAAAGTCCGCTGTTTAAAAAAGAAAAAAGAAAAGCAGTTTAACAGCAGCGGTGGAAAAAGGAAGAGAGGGGCGAACACGGGAGTCCAGTCCGAGGGACTAACGCTGCGCTCCGGTCAGCCGATGCTACCAGCCGGCCAACTTGACAAAGGTCCGAAAAACCCGCACATCCTGCCTGAACCCGCTGCTGGCTGTCTGGAAAACGTCCCGCACTGTTTTCAAACTTTAAGCCCGCTCTGCTCTCACTCCCAGCGGACGGAAAGCTCAGCTAACCGCAGCGAGCTAGCAGACGCGGCTAACTCCGCTAGCAACCTGTGTGACTGCGCGCGGCGGCGCGTGCGTGTGTGTGTCCAAACGAAAACACGCGCACACACAGTCCGGGATCAGTCCGCGGGCCCAAAATAACCCGACGCGGCTTTCGCCTGGTCTGCAGCTCGGCTTTAACCGCCTGAAAGTCGCTGTTTCCAGGAGCGTATCCGATGGTTTCACGTTTTCCTCCTGCGAGTTTTGCCAAAAGCGACTGCCCGTTCTCCTGCCCTGACTCCGCCGGGAGTCCGAACCTGAATGAGCGCGTCCGCGAACAGCGCGTCAAGGTAGACGAAGTGACAGCGCCCACATCCGGCCGGGAGCTTCAAAATAAAATCCTTCAAACCGGCCGTCGAAACATGTTCTACGGAGCAGAACCGCAACAGTTTTGAACCTTTTTAAAATTGTTTTTTCTATTTTTGTGACGTTTTGAGTTTGTTTTTTTCATTTCAGTTTAGTTTCATTAGCTTTCAGAGTAGATCGTCACATTTTAGTCTCGTTTTTATTGGTTCAGTATTTTAGTTTGGTAAATTTGGGGTATTTATCTGGGTTTAAGAAACTCAGAGGACTCAACACAAAGACTTAAACTAACCTCTGTGTTTGTTTGTGTGTGTGTTTTAGTTGGTTTTGTGAGGACACAACATGGTTTCAGTTAGTTTTTTTTCAGATTTTTATTTTTTCTTTTAATTTGGGCTTAAACAAAGTAGAATAGCTCAATAATAAAATACGAATAAAAAACTAAATTACGCAACAAGGTAAAATAAATACACAAAAGAATGATAAATTAAGTCAAATAGAAAAGATATGTAAAATAAAATACAGGAGTTAAGATAGTAAAAAAAAAAGATACAAATAAAATTAACACAAACACAAAAAGGTTAAAAGAAAAAGAAAAGTGTTTTAAATACAGCACAACAAAGTGACCTTAAACAGTAAAATAGCTTAGTAAATTAAATACAGCAAAATAAAACAATAAAAAAAATAATGTCTTATAAATTGGAAATATGCATATTTCTGTAAAAATAATAATAATAATAATCAGGCTTCTAGTGACATTTTTCACATACTGCCTATTATCTCAGGTGAATCCTTTGACATGTCCACTTCCCTCCCTTTGAGATTTACACCTGTAATGTTGAACAGTATATTTAATAAACTCTGCTCTGGTTTCTTAAGTTTATCTGTCAACATTATGTAGCTATAACTTAAATGTATCACATTTAGCCAAGAAGCCTAATGTTCACCTGCAGGTCCTTGGCAGGTTAACAATAAAGAAAAATATGTTTCCATAAACAGCAAAAAGAAAACATAATAAAAATGTATCCCAAACAAATAAATGTCATTGTTAAATTATGTTTGCATAGCTGACTGTCCATAAGAGAACATTTTAAGGTAAATGTGAATAAAACCTGTTATATTTCTCATATTTGGGGATACTAAATTGCAGCAGGAACTGCCTGATGTGAGAATGCTGAGTGACCAGAGGTGTTGTTCTGTAATGGTATGTAAGAATTACCTGTTACAGGAGTCACAAACTCCCCACACACCGATGCAGCTCCATTTAAGATTTTACACACTAAGAGACGACCGTGATATTTATGAGGTCATCCCAACCTAAAGGTTTGTGTCACAGTGATGATACTGATTTGTCTGTTTCTTGACTCGAGAACCTTCAGCACTCTATTTTATTTGCATACATTCTGCTACATGGCAGGATATACACACGACTTACAAAGCTTATTGTATAATAGTATCAGTAATTTCTGTGGTCATCGTTTCATGTAATACCAGCTTTGTATAAAGGTCCTTTTGTCCTCAGTCTACATTATTTTTCCTATTTCAAGGTCTGAAAATCATGGTGATGAGATTAGTTATCACTGCCAGATAGAAACAAGCAGGGTTTAAATCTGGTGAAGCTGCTGAGCTGAGAAAGTTCCCTTGCTTTATGCCATTATACTTTTACCAGATTATCTTAGCAGTGATTCATTTTTCTGTTTTTCTTGTTTGCAAACAAATAACTTTGATCTTATAGTCAGTCACTGTCTTTTTTCTTTTTTTTTCTTTTTTTTTTGGTTATTAGCATCTTGCGGAAATCTTTATTTAATCTGAACTGATCTGAAATGTTACATTTGAGATGCATTAATAAACTTATTTCTCAGTGAAAAAAAGTTTTTAACAAGTTTACTTTGTTGGGGCTTTTATTTGTAATAGCACATAATTTCCGGTCGACGCACAGTTCGGTTGACTTGACGCTGCTGCGTGTCGGTGCGTAGTGAAGGTTTGTTGTGCTGAAGACGCGGCAGTCTGCTGGGGCGGGGCTACCACTGTGACTTTACTGGGAGCTAAAATAGTGAGCGGCCAGTGAGTGGAGTCACATATATATATATATATATATACTGTAAATGTAATTATTTACCACATTATTTACCACTTCAGACAAAACTGAGGTCATTGTGACAATTTGGCCCTAAAATCTGTCTAACTATGGCTTCCACTAACACTGTGAGGAACCTTGGAGACATTTTTGACCCGGATATGTCCTTTAATTTGCGCAGCAAACAAATATGTAGGACTACCTTCATTCGTCTGCACAATGTTGCCAAAACAGGAAAAACTGAATCATGCTGAAAAATAAGCTGATGCATTTGTTAGCTCTGCAGTGGACTGGTGTTATTATCAGGCTGCTTTAGCAGCTCCCTGAAGAGCCTTCGGTGGATCCCAAACATGACAGTGAGAGTCTTGACAGGGACTCAAGGAGAGATCACAGTTCTCCCATATTAGCTTCTCTTCATTGGCTCCCTGTTAAATCCAGAGCTGAATTTAAATTCCTTTTCACAATCAGGCCCCATCTTATCTCAAAGACCTCATAGTACCGTATCACCCCAATAGAGCACTTCGTTCTCAGACTGCTGGCTTACTTGTGGTTCCTAGGATACTTAAAAGTAGAATGGGAGGCAGAGCCTTCAGCTTTCAGGCCCCTCATCTGTGGAACCAGCTCCCAGCTTGGATTCGGGAGACAGACACCCTCTCTATGTTTCAAGATTAGGCTTAAAACTTTCCTTTTTGATCAAGCTTATAGTTAGGGCTGGATCAGGTGACCCTGAAACCACCCCTTAGTTATGCTGCTATAGGCCTAGGCTGCTGAGGGGTTCCCGTGAGGCACTGAGCACCCCCCCCCCCGTGTTTAAATGGTTTTGCTGGAGGTCTGTTCCTCTTTAAAGGGAGTTCTTTGTTTCCACTATTACCAAGTGTTTGATCACAGGCGATTATCTGATTATTGTGGTTTCTGTCGTGTACGGCTGTGTGGCAGGCAGGAAGTGGACCCCAACGCAGAATACGACAAACGAGGTGAGATGAGTACTCAGTGTTTATTTGGCATGTGCAGGACAGAACCAGAAGCTGATGCAGGAAAACAGAATGATAACTAAGCTTGAACTCAGAACTGAGGCAAAAACACTGACAGGACACAGCAGGCGAGCAAATGACAACAACACAGCTACAGGCACAGAAAAGACTGGACTTAAATACAACAGGGGATAACGAGGGGAAGTGGAAACAGCAGGTAACACAGCTGAACACAGTGGCACTAAGGAGACCAGGGGAAGCACCTGATGATTTGCCACCACGTTTTGCTGCTTAACATTTGTGTAACTCTGCAGCTTCGCCTCTGTGCTGATGTCCTGATTTTAAGCCGGCGTAGGTCATCGGTCTGCAGGTAGGCAGTCAGTGCTCAGCAGGACCAGAGAGTCTGGTGCTGAAGCTGGCATGATGTTATGAAGATCTGGCCTACATTCATAGCACTCCTGTTGGTGAGGAGCCGCGGACACATCTGGCTTTAGAAAAGCTTTTTCTCTGAAGGCCTCACTGCGCTCAAAGCACAGGAAACGGGAGTCTCGAGGGTCGCGTTATCTTACAGGCCGCACTTGCTGTTTTTTTTTAATGCTATAATAGACGCACTTCAGCAGGAATTAATCATTGGGAATCACATTTGTTTTCTTATACTTGTGCAGGCACCAAGCTGCTTCCTCTTTATTATCGGAGTCCTGCAGCTGACTGAGACTTTTTTCCTGTAACTTCATGAAATAAATAACCAACAGTCACATCCAGGTCGCGCACCAATTAGCCAGATGGGAAAGCGGGCTCTGAACCGCTGCTCAGAGCGTTTTAAACTGTGACCCGGAGGGCGCGATCATAAAGGCTTCAGAGGAGAGGCTCTCTGAAAATGTGGCTCTTGTTGCTGTTTATGACAGGCGGGATTTTTGTCTACGAGTGCAGCTGCTACAAACATGACAGCTTTACTCAGATCCAGCCAGAGGCACGAGTGAGCTACACGGGGCACAAATTATTCAAAATATATATGAGCTATATTTGTTTTCATAGCTTCAGTTTGTCACATGGTGATTATTCAAAGAGACCAAACTGAGGTCAGACAGTTTTTTTCTACTCGTGGCTCTGGATGATGTCACAGAGAGCTGATATCCCTAACGTGGTCGTCTCAGGCACGTGGCTCAGACCCCGCCTTCCTGAGGAGAAGAAGAGCGTCAGCTTAAAGTCTGAGGAGCTAAAACGGCTCATTTCGGTGAACCGAGCGGCTGCGCAGAGACGCAGTATAAATAAAGATCATTCAGGATTCTGAGTCAGGCAAAGCTAAGCAATGAGCAGGTCCATTATAATGTTACTGTAAGTGGATACAGTAAACAGTTAGGTTTCACAGTGTAAACCCAAACTTTATCTGACTTCAGTCCAGTAGAGTCAGAGTTTTGTGTGGCAGCTGTTCACATAAATCTGATCTAAATATGAGTAATGTATGCTCCACTACTGAAGCTGAACACAGCTTCATAAATCTTCAGCTGACTTCACATAAAAAAAATAATTATTAAGCTCTGGTGTCTGTTTGTAACTTTTTTAGCACTCTCCCCTTTACGAGCATAAGCACTGTGCTCCCCCGCCTCACAGTGGGTTAACGTGACTGTTTAACAAGCGCCCCATCACAGGCGGAGGCTCAGGGTTCCAGCTGCTCCTGCAGGTACTCCGGTCTCCCTGCAGAAAGCAACAACGCTTCAGATTAAAGAGCTCTGACTGCTGCTGCAGTCCCATTTCTCCCTGATGGCAGCAGCTGCAACACTTCGACTTCTTGCGTTATATTTAAAATCACAGTCTGATCGTTTATGGTGAAATTATACTTGGTACTTGTGTTTATGAGTTGCTGACTACATATTTTATACTGGTTACACATTTACAGTATTTTGCAGTTATAGTTCAGGTAGTCTGAGTTATGAGGGAAAATCTCCCCATGGTGTAATAACATAACATGGGTCTTCATAAAAGGCTTTTTTTTAACTTAAATTAATATTCAGAAATGTCCTTATGTGTGTTTATAGTGTGTTATAGAATATTTATTGAATGTTTAATGCTATAAAAGCCACGTTTATTTCTTTTGTGCCGGTCAGTTCTGGTTTTCAGCTCCACTGGAAGTGACGCCACGGCTGACAGTTCACTTTATCAAACACGCCGGCTGCTCACAGTCGCTCCATACTTGGCAACCAGCACATAATAAACACAAAGAGTGTGTGTGCGTGCACGCATCTGTGTGCGGCTCAGTGTATTTTCCTGATTCACCCGGCAACAAGCTGAGTCACCACTACACCAGCCTTCCTACCGACCCTGTTCCCATGGCTACCAGTGTGCCACAACGGTGCGTGCTCATGTTCGAAAGTGTGTGTGTGTGTGTGTTTGCTTAATCACCGACTGCACACTAACAAACACAGTGTGGTTTACATGGAGACCGAAACATCTGCACAGAATAATGTGACAACAATAAAACAATCAGCTGTCCTATTTTTAAACCACAGAGCAGATTCAGTTACAGATGTGATCAGATATCTGCCACACTGACATCACTGAGGAAAATCACTTAAACTGGACACCCCCCCCCCCACAGGATTCTGTACTCAAGTAAAAGTATCAGAGGAAGAGTAAAAAACATTTAAAGTTGAATCAAAGACGCGCTATTAGCTAAATTAGTGATTCATTTATTTTTAGTCAGAGTTATTCACATCAAAGCATATTTTATTGTTTGTATTGTATGAATGGATACATCATCACATAAAGGAATGCTAGAACAAACACATTTGTACATAACTCACTGTTTTTGTGCGTTCTTCATCTTCAAAATGAAAAGCACCGAATGATGCATCAGGAGATTTTAGCACTGAGTCAGAACTGCTCCATCTACAGGCTTCAATGTTCCTCTGAGTCAAATATCCAGTAAAACCTTCATTATTAAACTTAATATACAGTCACTGCGCACCTTTAGGTTCAGTTTGTGTTTGTCTTCATCTAGTGGTCGATTGGATTTACTGCAAACCCGTTCACTCCTTTACCTTCAACCAGACCAACGCTCTGGAGAAAGCCAGAGGCATGCATCCCTTTAATATTCCATTAAAAGCCAAATTATGTGGGCGAGTTATAGTTTCTAACTGAGGTGCATGTTTTTGGAATGTGGGATGAACCAGAATACCTGGAGAGAAACCTGGAGAGAAACCTGGAGAAAAACATGGAGAGAAACCTGGAGAGAAACCTGGAGAGAAACGTGGGAGAAAAACCTGGAGAGTAACCTGGAGAGAAACCTGGAGAGGAACCTGGAGAGAAACCTGGTAACGTTGGGAGGAACTCCTCTCAGAAAGGAGCTGAGGCCTCCTGCGAGGCCACCATGCTGCCCTCTTTTACAGCCCTGCTTCTGAAAAAGTTGGTAAAGATTTCATGTGAAGTGGCAGCAAGATTCAGAAAAGCTGCTGAGCTCAGTGCTGTCTTCTGAAGTTGGATATTTGACACGTTTACTGTGTTCAGATGATTGATAAAGTAGAGACGAATCTCAGCTCTACTGTATACACCTGATCAAAGTCTGAATGATCCATCCTAAGGACGAGTAAGAACTGAGCTGAAAGCTCTGCTGAAGGTGTGAGCTGGTTGTAATGAGGCTGATGTAGCCTCGTTGTTGTGGTTAAGAGGGCCTGTGTGGATTTTTGACTGCACACTCTCCAGGGACAAAACAAACAGGAAGTGATTCGCTCATCGTGCATCACGTTGTCGCTGACGGTTGGTCACTAGAGGACACTAAAGGCTGCAGTTGCCTAGGTAACCCTGTCTGTCATATATCCATCAGCTGTATCCTTTGCTCTTATTGCCTTGAAGTTGAGAAACGTTTAACTTGGGCCTGCCTCGATTTCCTGTGGTCTCTATGGAACAAAAGAAATGCCCAAAATGACCCAAAATTTTGAGTTAGCTCTTCCAATCAAAAGTACATCATTTCCTTGTTGCCTGGAAGCAGGAGGCTGAAGGCATCAGCTGTCTGACATAAAAACAGTGACTCTTTGGGTGCAGCTCTTAGAAGGTCAAAGGTCACAAACCTGACAACAGTCACGTTTGCTAAACACTGCTAGCTAACTGATGCTGTCTCTACCCAGTTTTGAGGACTCATGCGTTGGCGTCATCTGCTTCCCGGTAACAAGGAAGTGACCTCTTTCACGGAGCTTCGTGATTCGCAGAGCTAACTCGAAATTTATTTAATTTATTTAATTTTTAATAACTTAATTTCTTGACATTTGGAGTTATGGATAGCATATCCATAACTCAGTGATCACTGTGAACCAGTTCCTGTGTGGACAGTCCTTTAGGGAAAAATGTTACCAATTCTCGACACTTCCATTTAGATTTTTCAGGGCCACACCCACCTTCATGGACCAGGTGCTGTGCTTCCATGCTGCACATCCACCTCCTCGGATGATGTCAGTTGGGAGGAGCGTGTGCAGACTGGAAGGTCAGTGTGTTAGCAGCGACTGTCCAAAGGAAGGGAGAGGCACACTCCGGGGTGAATACTCAGTGCGCTCTCTTTATAAAGACAGTGAAGGTCGGAGTTCAGCTGGACTGGAACAGGGGGAGGTGTCCTTCTCTGATCCTGATGCCAAAACACACAAACACACCTTCACACACACTTTCACTGAGACAGAAGTATGTGAGTAATCTGAGTAAAGCTCCAATGACGACGTTTCCTGCATCAGTGAATTAGGGCGGTGGTAATTGATCTGATTGATCTGATTGATCTGATACAGCAGCTTCATGTGGGCTGTTTCATGCAGTGAATGGTTTCATTGTAACCTTGGGGTGTGCAGAGTTACTACAGAAAGTTGTAACGAAACCAGAAAGTTACGTTTTCTAACAGGATGTTGATGTTTATGAAACACGTCTTCCAGAGTCATGGACTTCATGTTTCAGTTCAGACTTACTTAATCTTTGCTCTAAAAACTCTCCCCTCCAACTCGACCAAATTTGATAAAAGCAGAGCGAGGGAGCGAGGGAGGAGTGTCGTGTTTCCCCGTGCTCCCGTGTGTCACCTGATCCACGGCTCATTTCCACAGTGAGAAACTGATCCCGCACGGCTCTGCACTCACCAAAGGTAAATGAACATATTTTGTTGATTTATCATTCATCTGATGTCATTAATTTATCAGATCCAAATGTGACCTGCTGTGTCTCATACCTTCGGGTAACATACGTAGTTGTGTCTTTTATATTTTTGGCCCTTTTGGCCAGTTTGTGCCGGTTGCTGTGGAGTTGGTTCAGAGCTTTCTCCTCCTTCAGAGGGATCAAAGTTTCTTTTGAAAAGTAACCACATGGACACAAAGTGATCAAATCAAATAACACATGACCGTTAAATCAACTCAAAATGCACAGTTATGTGTAGGGATGAAAAGCTGTCCAAACCATGAGATGTAATTTATTCGTCATGTTTAGTGATAGCACAAAATCTTTTTCTTTAAATCCACATCAGGGCATTAGCCTGGGTGTTGTCTAAGAGGTAACATGTTATCCTGAGTGTGGCTTTAGGTGCTTTTACATTAGTGACCTTTCACAAAAACAACAGCAGCTTGTGTGTCTGTGTCAGCTGTTGCTGCACTGACCTGAATCGATGTAAAGCTCAGGCTAGCACACATGTTAATCTGAGCAGCTAAAAGTGGCTTTCTGGGCAGGAGATGCGCGGCCTGCTGACGACTCAGAGCCAGGACTGCTACAAGGAGCAGATCCAGAAGGAGATGCTGACTCGGGTAGCCTGGAAGAGCCGCTACGCCAAACTCTACCCATCCAGCTACCATCCAGGAAACAGCAGCGGGGAGCCCACACAGCTGCCACAGCTGCCTGCTGACCCCCAGTGAGCATCTTCACCAGAACCACATCCCAGCGTGGGCTCAGCTGTTACATGTTTGTGTCAGTGGTTAAAAGCAGCTTCATCTGATGCACACATATTTAGACCAGCCCTGGTGGAGGGACTTGGGACTGAATGTGAATATTAACCATCACTGCTGGTGATGGTGGTGCAGCACTCT
Source organism: Pterophyllum scalare (assembly GCA_024447675.2). Lineage (NCBI taxonomy): Eukaryota > Metazoa > Chordata > Actinopteri > Cichliformes > Cichlidae > Pterophyllum > Pterophyllum scalare. The sequence continues at coordinate 20,505 of JAMQGT020011315.1, read as the reverse complement.
GCTCAGCGTCTGTTGGGCTTAAATGTGCCACAGAGACAAACTTAATATTTAACCTCGAAAACATAAATCCTACTGACCGTGACATCATGCACGCATGAAAATAAACATTAACCTCGTGTTTATGTTCCATCCATCAGGGCCGTTGTGCCTCTTGTTACCAGGACAACTGAGAAGCAGGGCGACCTTCCTCCTCCTCCTTCTCCTCCTCCTCCTCCTCCTCCCGTGCGCTCTGTGGGAGGTGAACAGCGGCTCAGTGTGCCTCCTCTGATGAGGCCGGCGTCTCCCCACACCAGAAAGACTCTGTACCAGGACTCCTCTCACCACGTAAGAATCTCTGACCATATTTCATAAAGTAAACATGAGCGTTTCATATAAATATCATCACTTTCATTGCACAGAAGAGGTCTGGCGCATACTTTAGATTCCTGTTTCCAAAGAAATCCAACATTGTAAAGGTTTGTGTTACAGAGAGGAATATTTAGCTGACATCCAGACTCAGAAACAAACTGAGGAAATCTAGAAAATTACCAGAACTCCTGAGGCTGAGACCCCGAACCATGACGGGGAGTGGTTAGGGTGAATTTTTCATTGATGATTTATCACAGTTAATCACAAACTAGTTGCATGTAATTTCCTCTATGACCCCGTTTATTTTGGTCTGATCCACCAAAGTCGCTTTGAAGATGGTAACTGACTGAAGAAGAAAAGGTGATGACCCGAACATCAGTTAGTGCCTATTTAACCTACAACAATGTGCCCCAAAGAACAAAATCACAAGATATCATTTTCGGGTCATTTTCAGGTGCAAAAGTGATTTTAGCATCTTTTATGTGATCTCCGTGTCCTCTGCAGGGAAAGGGGAGGAGTCTATACCTGCAGAGACGTGGCCACATGAAACCCGAGGAGAGGTTTAACTTCCCCCTGCTCTCCTCCTGGGAGTACGGCTGGAGGCTCGGTAAGACTGATCTGATCTCTGGTGACTGATCTGTGATCAGCTTTAACTGTTTGGGATCAAACTTTGGCTGAATCTAACGTCACTTCAAATCACCCTCAGGTACTAGAAGTGCTGGTGTATTTTAACACCAGGAGATCCTGTAAAATTCACGCACACTCTGCATGATTCACAGTTCATCCTCTCTCTGAAACAAGCTGTTTTAGCCCTTCCCCCTTTGAGGCAACTCTCTTCTGATTGGCTGTCCTTCACAAACAGAAGGTCAGGAAGTGGGCGAGGCTTCTGTGAGTCAGAATTGTGTAAACAGCCCTAAACTTCAGATTTTTATTATCTATCGTCCAGCTCTAATACCATTATTATTATTATTACTTCAGTACAGGTAGGAATGATGCTGGCCCAGACTGCAGAGGTCACTGAGCCAGAGTCACAACCAGTTTAGAACTTCAGGCCTCACTCTTTGGTCCTCAAGCCAGAACCGCTTGATGGTCCCTAAGACCCGTTTTAAAACTCGGGGTGACCTCTCCTTTCAGGTAGTAGCCCCCGGGCTGTGGAATGCCCCGCCGTTGTCTCTCCGTATGGCCGAATCTGCTGATTCTTTTAAAAAGCAGCCTAAGACACTTTCATTCAGACAAGCTTTTGGTTAAATGTTTGACTTTGTCTTATCAGCTATTATTTATTCTACTTACAGATTGTAAAGCACTTTGTGATTTTATCTGTGAAAGGTGCTATATAAATAAAGTTTTACTTACTTTACTTACTTACTTAATTAACCCGGACTGTAAACGTGTTCAGCTCTGCTGTGCTGCTGCAGATATAATCAGGTTTCTAATTCATCCACAGGTGACTACACGCTGGATTACAGAACTCCGTCCAGCGCCAGGTCATCTCTGGTGAAGAACACCTTCTACGCCAGGAACGGCGTGTTCAGCCGCCCAACAGCTACCGACACCCTGGGCTGAGTCGATACAGGGGGCGCTCTTCAATGAGAGTGAAGCTCTCTTCATTTTAACAGCCAACAGTGCCAACAAATGTAACCCAGGTATAACCCGAGCTAATGTGATTTGGGGATTTCTTGGCATCATAAACCAGTTTCCCTTAAAAACGATACTTTTCCCAGTTTGTTTCAGAAGTTTCCAAAGGTGTGAGCTTGAATACTCAGATTCTCGCTTCCTCTGACACAAAAACCTGTCACACATATCAGAGTGCAGCTGTGAGATTTATGTGTCCAATCAGGAAAGATGGTGATGGGAATAAAAAAATACACACGTGCAAACCCCTGAATGCGTCCAGAAAGCCCGCATTTCCTGTAACACTGTCAGTTTACGACACATGCCTGTAGGGTTAAGTGTCTAATAACCCGACACCCCGTCATGGATATTTAATGAGCCGCTTCCCCGGGAAGAGTCCGGAAGAATCAGCTGACCTTTGTCCACCTGAAACCCGAGTATCAGGTGTGTTACAGAGAGCCACCAGAGGAAATGTTACACACCACAAGCTTAGTACTGATTCCTAATTATATATAATTATTTAATCTCTTCTGCTCTTTTGCAGATCAGTCTAACCCTTCTTTACTTCTTTACTACTCTAAGCCTAACTTTCTTCTGATTGGCTACTGCTTATAAATTTGAAATCCACAGGCAGAGTCTTGGTTTCTTTCTGTGTTGGTTTCTCATGAGTTTCTCAGTGTGTTTCATGAGATCAGTGTGGTTTTTATTAATCATGTGCATTGTTCGACCTTAATGCCTTAATACTTTCCGCAACCTCTGTGCTCCCGCTGCGCTCAGACTGTAGTTACATTGAAGTTATTTCACCCAGTCATGAAAGCTTTTGTGGAGGCAGCGGTGTGAGCAGGGCCAGGTGGATACCTTTGTTTCCCTTAAAAAATAAAATCATTTAAAAACAGCGTTTTGAATTTACTGGGGTTATCTTTGTCTAACATTAAAATTTATTTGATGCAAAAAGCTCAGAAATGAGGAGGAGGGCAGACACACTGGATAGAAGAGGGACGGTGCCTTTTTCCTCACGGCCAGCAGGGGGTGTCTTCCCTGGCTGCAGAAAGAAGTCTGAAGGGTCAGAGGTCACTGAGGTACGGAAGCTTCTTTCTGCCACTAAAAAAAAAATAAAACCAAAAATTGTGATCCATAAATCAAAAATTCGAGTTACGGATAACATTTTTTTTTCAGTGGCGGAAACAAACTTCCATATGGAGGAAACGATGCTGCTGGCTGTGGTGCCCATCAGGGCTGCGCCTCACTCATCAGGTCTCAGCCTGAAGCTTCACTGACATCACAAAGGCTCCACTGAATATATAAAGTAGCGAGCACCCGATAACATGAGTCGTATCACTGTAAGTAATTTCAAGAAGTTATCAGCGAGACAACGATAACTGGGGGTTAGGTTAGCTGGTGATTCTAAATTGCCCATAGGTGTGACAGGCTGGCGACCTGTACAGGTGTACCCTGCCTGTGACAGCTGGGATCGACTCCGTGACCCTGAAAAGGACAAGAGGAAGAAGATGGATGGATGTACAGTGATAACTGTTCAAAGAACATACCCAGATTCAGTCGGCGACTAAATAACTTTGAACTCTGTTGATGGATCATGCCTGTTATTTTAAAATGAGTCTCCCTGTCAGCAGGTCACACAGAGAGATCTGAGGCCAGTGACTGTGGTAGCCAGCAGTACTTAGTACCCTCTGGATTTTAGCCATTTGTGGATCAGCTACCATAACAGAAAAACCAACCCAAAACCAAGCCTGATACTGAGGCCAACGTATCCAAAGGGAAATATCTGATAATAATAATCAGACATCATTGGAGCAATCTTTAGTAATTTTATGAAGAAAAAGCAGGATTCACACTTCTAACAAACTTTTGTTTTATCAGTATAAACCGTTACGGTGTGCATGAGTAACACATGATTTGTAGTTATTATGATGGACGAGTCACGCCAACGTTTATGAATGTGGCCGAGTTAAAGACACATTTCATTTACGAAGCTTCATCAGCCGTGGGGTTGAGGAGCGGCAGATTCAGGCGGTCGGGAAGATCAGGAAGCCGGTGAACGTGTGGCTGGTGCTGCTCGGGTTCACGATGTAGTTGTGCCTGGTCGCCTTCAGCGCCACCGTGTCGCCGACCTCCAGCTCCAGGACCGCAGAGCCGGTGGTGACCAGAAACCCGTCGGCCTGGTCGCACGTTTCACTGTGACTCTCGCCATTTTTCTCCAGCTTCAGGCACACCTGGATGATCGTGGGGCAGATAATAACACGTGATGCTTTAGATTAGCCCACAGACCACAAAAATGATGTCACTTACAATACATATGTTCTAGATGATTTACTATCAGATTTTTTGATATTCATGCTTTCAGTGAGCGCTGCAGTTCAATCTGTGGAGTCTCGAAGCAGCGGAAAGGGTGAGAGGAGGACGGAGACGGCAGAAACAGAAAGCACAGAGGAGTTTTACGAGAACAAATTCTGCAGACTGACCTTTGACCTCGCCGAGATGTGGTAACTGAAGAAATAAACGCCTTTGACGCTGCATATGTACGTCGTTTCATTTGTCAGCAATTCTCCTTGAAGCTGTTCGTCCAGGTTGGGTAAAATAGCTCTGCAGGAGAGTTACAGACCCATCAGCAGCAGTTTGTCTTCCTTATTGAAATGAATTACATTGTAATCATTTAAACAAGTTCATCACATCAAATGAAAGCAGATCGCTGCTGTTAATGAACGGCTGAAGCTGCAGCACCCTCAGTGTCATAACGTATATAGTTTGTTACAGTAGCTCTCATACAGTAACACCACAGCTGCAGCTATTTAGTTAAAAAGTGACATGAACGCAGTGAACGAGATTTCTGCATTTGCATTTCTGTCTGAGCTCTGGTCCTAGAAGAGCGAGCCTGAGTTAAAGCAGTCAGAGGTTGTTGTCCTGTGACAGTTGTGTAGGCAAAACTCAAACGCAAAGACTGTAGATAAAAGATGGATGCACAGAGAATGCCGTTCCTGTAGCCTCAGTCTGATTATTTTGACTGTCACCCTCTTAAGTTTTGGAAGCCAGAGAAGAGAATGTGAGGGGCGCCGCTCGCTCATGCTCTGCTCGTGTGTCAGTAAAATGGTAAACGTCCATCCCTGAAGCAAAATTTCCTTTACAGTCCTTTCTGGCGCTAAACGAGAACGTGATTTAAAAGAAATTTAAAAAAAAAAAGGGTCATCAAAAAGTCATACTGGAAAATATTTACAGCCAGTATTTGAGACAGTAATTAAATCAAAGGAGCCGAGGGTGGGGGGTTGTTTTCCATGAATCTGATTTTTCAGGGGAGTCACCCCCTGCTGGCCAGTAGGGAGAATGCAGGTTTAAACACTGGCTTCATGTTTGAGGAAGCTACATCCATCTTTTACATACAGTCTAAGATTAATCTAACTCACCATGTTGATGAATCACTGACTTCATATATTTAAAAAAAAAACCAAAACTTCTGCTTTTTAAACTTTACTATTTGCTGCTGTTCTTGTTAAAGTTAATTAAAGGCAATAAGCAGGCGCTCAGTGATCATGTGATCTCTCATCCAATCTCCCGTGTCATGTTCTGGTTAGTTCCTCTGTGCATCCAGCTCATTTTTTGTCTCAAAAACATGAAATAAAATATGACTCCTGCCTTTTCTCCCTCTGAGATGTCAAACCTTTGGAGCACTGACCCGTTGAAGATGATGGGAGTGTCCAACTCTGGTGTTGATGATAACAAGCGTTTGTAGGAGAAGAAGGATTTCTGCTGGTTGGAAGTGCTGAAGGGCCTTCCCTTCTCCCCTGGTTGGCCTGAATATCCATGGGGTCCTGGAAGACCGGGCTCCCCTTTCATCCCAGAGCGCCCTGGGGGACCAAGTGGACCAGGAGCCCCTTTCTGACCCCTGATGGGTTGACCTGCTTCACCTGCTCATGCAAATAAACAGTTATTGCACAGCACAAGAATATCTGTGTGAATTTAAAAGGAATATACAAGATAATCAGTCATATCTTAGCCATGTCGGCCAGTATTTTTTAAATCTGTTGACAAAGAAGGCTCTGAATAATACTTCTTTTATTAATAGGAGTTTAAATCAGCACTCTAGCAGCTTTTACTAATTCAGAATATACTGGAATATATATTCCAATATATTCTGGATTATATCAGTTAATATACAGTATTTATGGTCTCTGTGTCCAGTCTGAACTCACCAGAGTCTCCCTTCTCTCCTTTAACACCATCCCTGCCGTTGGGCCCATGAGTGCCTGGTATCCCGGGAATTCCGGGGAGTCCCCCGTTGCAGAGCTGCGTGTCAGCTGGGATGATGTGAACCAAAAGCAGCAACACTGCAGTACCGCAGCTCAGCCACCAGAGGGCCTGAACACACAGACGCACACAGAGGTACTAAAAAAGCTTTCATTTAAACATCTAAGTGGAGCCGCAAGCTACAAACTGAACATGTAATTTTTTAAGGACTGCACCGAATCCGTACAGCACGAGATGAAATAAGGAAAAAAAGGTTAGGGTAAGTACATTTGTGCAGGGATTCCTGCCCTCAACAACAGCTCTAGAAACACTTAACTGCACTTAAAGGTTAGACATGACTGACAGAAACTTGGATCTGACTGAAATGTGAGGACACCCGACCCCTCTGCACTCGTCTGTGGCTTTCGTTCTGTCTTTAGATGATTTGTTCTTTGGCTGTTCTTCAGTTTTTTAGTATCTGTCAAAACAATCTCACCATTTGCAGGTAATAAAGTGTCTCCTCCTGTGGTGGAGCGATGAGCTGATGGGGAGCGGAGTTGAAGTGCTGTCCTGCCTCACAGTGACTGCACAGCTCAGTCAGGACTCAAACAGGAAGTGAAACTTGTCAAGAGAGCAAGATGAAATGCTATGGGTGTCAGTAATAATGCTTCCTGGGATACAACACTGCAAACTCTTCACTGCGGGGACCTACAGAGACCTGTGGCGCCCTCTGGGGTTCTGCAGGTACTGTTGGTGGTGCATAAGAGGTCACGTAGCATTTAGATCACCATGAAGATATTTCTAATAAAAAGCACTTAAAACTGAAACAACAAAGATATGTGATGTAAATCCATCCATCCGTCCATCTTCTTCCACTTATCCAATTCAGTGTGGCAGAGGGGCCTGAGCCTATCCCAGAGGTGGGGTCCACCCTGGAGAGGTCAGCAGTCAGTCGCTGCAGAGCTAACACACAGACACAGGCGGCCATTCACACCGAAGCAGAATCACCTGTTGAGCTAATATGCGTGGCTTTGGACTGCGGGAGGTCACTGGAGTACCTGGAGAGAACCCAGGCAGACAACATGCAAACGTCACACAGAAAGGCCCCAGCCTGCAGGTAGATCCAAACCCAGCACCTTCTTGCTGTGAGGCAGCATCGCTAACCACTGCACCACCCTGCCGCCGTCCGTACATAAGACACTGAACCCCAAGTTGCAACCGATGCAACTGTCGGAGTATGAATGTACTTAGCCATAGAAAAAAGTGCTCGTATATGATTGTGTGTGAATGGGTGAGTGGAGCGTATAAAGTGCTTTGACTGCTCAGAGTAGAGTAGAAAAGCACTACACAGGAACCAGTCCATTTACAGGTGTCACAATCATCATGAAATAAATGTTGCATCTAATTTGTCAGCAGTTATGAAAGTCTTAAAGAAAGGAAGTTTCATTGTTCTGAGCATCGTGGACATCCAGAGGTGATTTGCTTTTTACCGTCAATAATTTACTTTTAACTGTGTGTTTGGATATTGTACACTGGTCTCTGGTAAAAAAAAACAAAAAACAAACAAACAAAGAAAAAAGTTTATTGGCAGGTGTAATGACACATGCAGCTGCAGCCAATCAGTGTCTGCAAGGCCTCAATGCCCTTTCACACAGGCAGCAGCATGCACAGCACTCTGAAACCCATTCTTTTCTGTGGCCTGGTGCAGTGATGTACATCAACCAATAGAAATGCAGAATGATAGGGAGTACACATGAAGACCGTGATGATGATGTAGTACAGGCAGGTATTCCTGTCTCTCTCCCCTCAGCCCCAACCGGTCTCAGCAGATGACTGCCCCTCCCTGAGCCTGGTTCTGCTGGAGGTTTCTTCCTGTTAAAAGGAAGGTTTTCCTTCCCACTGTCGCCAAGTGCTCGCTCACAGGGGGTCGTTTTGACTGTTGGGTTTTCTCTGGGTTTTCTAACCAATACATCCATATAGTTCATGGATGCATCTTGCTAGCCAAGCTAACTAGTGCTACCTGATAAATCCATATTCTCAAATGGCCAACATGCAGTTCAGAATGAGTGGGTGACATCACGGTGGCTCCATACTGTCTCTGATCTCACCCCACTCTCCTGTGGAGCCCTGCAGCATTGTGTTACTGTGGACAAATTTAACCAGACAAGAAATTCAAAGTTAAAAAACTTCTACCAACAACTTCCAGCATATTTTAAATTCATCTTCTTTTTATCCTGTTTTCATTCACTTCTTCATGTTTGTTACATTTTGTCCACAGGTTTGATTTCTTTATTTATTTATTGTCCTTTTTCTGAAGTCGCCCTACAGAGGAACTGAAACAGTTTTAAATAATGTTGGGAAGTCGCCGTCTTATGAAGAACTGATGATGAAGCATCATTAAAATAATCTTTCCTCCAAATTGACATTTTGTTCTGTTTTTCCATGAACTTCTTTGTTGCTGTGAGAAGTACACCAACAGTTTCCAGGCAGTCTGTGGGTGGGCCCGTAACTTCAGTCTGTATCTCAGTATCTGTTCCACAAATTATTTGATTTCCTCCACATTATTATGCAGCTGATGTTTATTTTTTCATAATAACATGCTGTGAAATTTGCTAGTTTGGCATTTTTCTCTTCTCACATCCTCATTTCATTTCTTACATTTTTACCACTTTTTTTTCTCTTCTTGTTTGTGTCTTAATTTTTCTTCCTGTACAGGGTGTACCCTGCCTCCCACCCTATGATAGCTGGGATAGGCTCCAACCCTCCCACGACCCTGAAAAAGATAAGCAGAAGAGAATGGATGGATGGATGGATAGATGGATGGATGCCTGATGGGCACTACCTGCTTATTTCATTACCTGTAAATGTCCACCTATCACCATCCCACACTTCCCCTCTGAAAATCAAGGACTTGTGCAAAAATGGCTGCATGTCCTGAACAGTTGATGTAACACTTGAATTAAAGCTGAAAATATGCACTTCAGTCACATCTACATGCAGCCAGTTCACACTCACACCTCCGCCCTACCAGACACAAGGCTGTCCTAAAAGGCTGTCCTAAAAGGCTGTCCTAAAAGGCTGTCCTAAAAGGCTGTCCTAAAAGCTCCCTGAAAAGCCTTCAGCTGATCCAAAATGCTGCAGCTAGAGTACTGACAGGGACTAGAAAGAGAGAGCAGATTTCTCCCATATTGGCTTCTCTTCATTGGCTCCCTGTTAAATCTAGAGTAGAATTTAAAATCCTTCTCCTAACATACAAGGTCTTGAATAATCAGGCCCCATCTTATCTCAAAGACCTCATAGTACCGTATCACCCCAATAGAGCACTTCGTTCTCAGACTGCTGGCTTACTTGTGGTTCCTAGGATACTTCAGAGTAGAATGGGAGGCAGAGCCTTCAGCTTTCAGGCCCCTCTTCTGTGGAACCAGCTCCCAGCTTGGATTCAGGAGACAGACACCCTCTCTATTTTTAAGATTAGGCTTAAAACTTTCCTTTATGATCAAGCTTATAGTTAGGGCTGGATCAGGTGACCCTGAACCACCCCTTAGTTATGCTGCTCTAGTTCCTAGGCTGCTGAGGGGGGGTCCCATAATGCACTGTTTCTTCTCATTCACCTTATTTACTTGTTTATACTTCACTCTGTATTTAATCATTATTATTAATCTCTGTCTCTCTTCCACAGCATGTCTTTTGTCCTGTCTCTCTCCACTCAGCCCCAACCGGTCACAGCAGATGACTGCCCCTCCCTGAGCCTGGTTCTGCTGGAGGCTTTCTTCATGTTAAAAGGGAGTTTTTCCTTCCCACTGTCACCAAGTGCTTGCTCATAGGGGGTCGTTTTGACTGTTGGGTTTTCTCTGTGTTATTGTAGGGTCTTTACCCACAATACAAAGCGCCTTGAGGCGACTGTTTGTTGTGATTTGGCGCTATATAAATAAAACTGAATTGAACTGAATTGAATTGAATTGACAAGTTTATCTCCTCTATTTTTCATTTGCTGTGTGTGTCAGTGAACGAGTGTGTGGGGAGGGCGAGGTGAAGGGTGCAGGAGACACAGGTGAGCCACTTTACACATGAAAATAAGTAAAACCTGAAGAAAAAAGTAAATAAGCAGCAAAATGTTATTAATCTTGTTTTAGTTTGGACACTAATTATGGTTGGATAAATCGTTCATAGCTGCATGTAAATGAGGATCTGCTGCTTGTATGGTCTACATTCGTTCTCTTCATGCTGGGGAAACGAACTCCCCGGCGTATCTGTATCAGACATTTAGAGTTTTCTGCTCTGGTCTCACAGCAGCGGCTGTGGAGGAAGGAGAGCGTGACCTTAACGCACCCCATCCCCACCCTGCTGCGAGGGGGAAGACAGGACGATCGATTCTGGAGAGGATTTCCCGAGCGTAGTCCACAAGTTTGATAGCTGGACATCACCTACTGTTACCAGCAGAATCCGTGCACCTGCCAGTGATTCGGTGAGCTTCAGTTCTGGGTCCACGAGGTGCTGATTGTAGAGTGGGAACCAGCACTACATCGGTGGCAAAGCAGCATCAGTGGTTCATCAGTGGCGCTCGCTGTCATAATGATATTAGAGCTATCCACTCTCTCTGACATCACACAGAGCCAAGAGCAGAAAAAAGCACCTTTAACCAGGTGTGTGATAACTTTAATATCTGCTGGCCTCGTCATTTGAAACTCTGTCTGTTTAATGTGAGCAGAAAATACCTGTTCTGACAATTAATAATGTAAAAATACGAGGAACCCTGATCAGAATTAGAACTAAAAGCAAAAAATGAGACATTAATCGGAGGAATTGCTGCTCCGATCTTTATTGGGTTTGTTTAAATGATGTGACAGTGAGGCAGATGGAGCTGACGGGACACATGTGGCTGAATGTGAACTGATATTAATAAAAATTAGAAAACAAAAAGTACTTCATTTGGATATAAACCCCGATAAGGAGGGGCAGAAATCATAGTTGCCTCTGAGTCTGTGATATCTGAACAAGAGAAGCGTTACAGGCTGAAGCGTCAGCTGCAGAGTCACACAGATGAACTGAAATGAACTCAGAGCTGATTCTGCAAAATGAAAAGAGAATAAAATGCTGCCCTTGAAGGATTACAGGAAAAAGGAAATGTGAAAAGGAGAAATAAACGTCTTGAACTTTTAACAAAGGTGAAAGGGTCATCTTGAGGGAGGGGGACACACTGTTTTCATGTTATCTCAGTTGCTATGCTGTCAGACAGTTTCCTGTCCTGGGGGGTCAGTGAGAGTGAAGCAAGAAGCCAGAGAAGATGCTGTATCCACTTGGTTTCCCTCTCATCCCTCTGTAGTCTTTAGTCTCCAGCCAAACCTCCTGATCTCGTGACAGGTACACCGCCAGGCTCCCTGAAGTCACCTGGAATCAGAACAGGTTGGAAATCCATTAGAGGAGGGTCTAATAATACACTCTGATCTAATAATAGGAACTGACCATGAAACGTATTCTTGTGTAACGTCTGTACCTGTCTCCTGACGCGGCGATGATCGCAGAACGATGTCAGCAGCGTGTTGTCGAGCTTCAGCAGCACGCACAGCCGGTCCTCTAACGAGGCGTGATACACGAAGTAGTACGTTCCTGGGACCTGACACCTACAGCCAGACATCAAAGCATGATGATGATGACTCACTAAAAGTGGATTTGTCACAGAACAAAGTAAAACAAGAGCAGACATGGGGCAGACGCAACAGTTCAGGGGGGCGCCCAGGCCACAGTGTGAGACCTGGAGAGTGAGTCCATTGACGGAGGCTGACCAGGAGGTCAGTGGCGAAGAGGATGGAATCCCTCTGGAGGCCAACGGTGGGGGTGGAGACCCTCCAGAGATCAACAGCACAGGAGTTGGGACGCCTCAGGAGGCCGGCAACATCAATGAAGGCCATCTGGTTGCCAGTGTCGGCGAAGGCAACAGGACACCTCTGGTGGGTTGGCTGATGGCCAGCAACAACGACAGCATAGCTGAAGGTCAGTGGAGGAGACGGTGCCCTTCAGGAGGCAGATGATAGTGACAAAGACCCTCGGGCGACACGGACAGAGGCCGACGACACCTCAGGTGGCTTGGCTGACGAGGACCTTTAGATGACTTAGCAGAAGACTGGTGATGACAGAGGAGGCGAGCTCGTCCTCCCACACAAAACTCAAGTCTGTGGGGTACATGGCTGTTCACATCCTACTGTCATGAACCAGCTGTGTGGAGGGCAGAGTAGGATGCAGGATTCAGAAGACAAGAACGTAAACTTTGGGCTTAGAAACTGTGCAGTTTGGAAAGAAAGCTGTGTTGGTGTCTGAGTTGTAGCTTTCATTACTTGTGCTGATCCCGGATGAGGTTTGAAAACTGCAGCAGTGCTGGAAGCTCTTGAGATGCACACAGAAGATGATGGTGTTGTTACTGGTTAGTCCTGGAATTTTAGGATTTTCAATGAGAATCCAGTGTCAGGATTCACCACTCATTCCCTGCTCCCACTCCCTGGGACAATCATTTTGGACCTAACATTACAGCATTAAACTCCAAACTGAAAGCCCCCCCCCCCACAGTAACTGATCCCACCTGAACCAAAAATGTTTCACCTGAAGCGTCCTGTGTCTGTGTTGTAGGCATTGTTGATGTTGGTGATGACGCTGGTGAACCGGATGGTGCTGGCTTTGTCCGGGAATTCGTTTGTCGCCCTTGCCACGCTGAAGGCCGCCCGCTGCTTGACTGCAACAGTCCTGCAGCAACAGAGAGAAAACGTTTCTAACGGGGAGAGCGAAGTGTCATTTTAAATACTAGCTCGTCGGATTTAATGCAGAATCATTTTTCTTTTCATGTAATCAAATCAACACACGTGGAGCAGTAGCAGCTTTGGGGTGTGAGCAGCTGTCTCGTTTGGCCAGTTAGCTTCAGCACTTCACTGAGTGGATTATGGTGAATAATTTTACCCTGGCAGCATTGAGAAATCACGCTCGCCTGTCTTCAACACCTGTGTTAGCCCCGCCTTTTCTTGCTCTTACAGTAGTTGACCCTAGCCCCTGCTGCCTAGAAGGTTAATAAAGTGGACTAAGCATCACTTGTGACTGACTAGTCGTTACCATGTGATGTGCAGAGTCCCTCAGTTTCTCCATGAGATCCACAGCTAAGATGGTGATGGCGAGGCCATCTTTTACATACAGTCTATGTTTGGAGTCAGTTTTGATCCCAAAATAAACAAGCTTCCCTTCGTGAACTTCTCATGTTTATTACTGTTGGGTTATCTGCTTAAAGCACAGCAATAAATCCTGAAATTTGGACGTGAGTTTGGATTTTGGACTTCCAGATCTCTCATTTAGTCTTTTGGCTTTGGCAAAAATGTTGCCTTTAGATATTTGGTAAAATTTGGTTCTGCAGAACAACCCAAAATACATCATAAATACCCCACCTGTCAGTTCCTAAGTTACTACACCTAATAGAGGTGGTGTTTGCTAACCGGTCGCTACAAACAGACATTTTCATGGATTTATTGCTGTCACACTGACGTCATGTGGCTAATGTTAGCATTTTACTTCTGCAAACACAGTCAGACTCATAACAGTGGGATTCATTTGCCAAAAATATCATTGTCATTAAAAATAGCCTCTGACTGTTTTAGTCGTTGTGCAGAGTAATCCGCTCAGGCTCCACGGTCGCCTTCATTTCAGGGGGTTTGTCTGTTTACCCACCCGGGTTCTCCTGGTTCTCCCGGAGGTCCAGCTGTTCCTGGAATACCCGGCTTCCCGGGTTCCCCACTCTGACCTCGTTTACCGTGGCCTCCCGTCGGGCCTGGCTCCCCCTTCTCTCCTTTCTGAGGCCCGAGACCGCCTCGCCACTGCACTCCTAGAGATGTACGTGTGACGCATTAGTGCAGTAATAGGATTACTTTCCTCAGTGACGAGTAATGTAAGGGACTGCAATTTGAAGTTTACTCGAATTCCAGTAATGCAGAGGTTAAAGGTCACACAATGCATCATGTAAATTACTGCTGCATTTTCCATTTATTATCATAACCTGATGTGCGTGTGTGTGTGTGTGTGTGTGTGTGTGTGTGTGTGTTTGGTACCTGGATCTCCTTTCTGTCCTTTCTCTCCATCACGACCGTCTCTTCCAGGAATCCCGGGAATACCTGAAGGTGTTCCGATGGTTACAATGACACTCAAACAACAAAAATGTAAACACATCAGTCTCAACAGTCACACACACAAAAACGCACTCACCTGGCATTCCAGGCATCCCTGTAGCTGGACAGGTCTCCATGGCGATCAGCCCGGATACCGCCAGAGAGAGCAGGCCTCCGAGTACGAGGAAACAACGGCGGAGCATGATGGAAATCCTGATAGGGAGGAGAGGAGATGGGAAAAATGAGAGGAGATGAAGAACAAAAAAGGAAAAGCTGGAAAACGGGACAATGGGAAATGGAAAAGGAGAGTAGATTAGGAAAGAAAGGAAAGGAAAGGAAAGGAAAGGAGAAAGGAAAGGAAAGGAGGAGACAAGGACGAGGTGGAGGAGAGAAACAACTGCCCAAAGAACTAATCGTTCAAAATCCTTCATCATGAACAGAAATGAACTAAAAGTTTTTTGTCGCAGGCGAGATAAACAAACAGGAGAACACGTCAGCTGACCTAAAAGATAATAAATGATGGCTGTACAAACCTCACCTGAGAGAACAGACGGGAGAACCAAAGCAACCCCGGAGAGTTAAACTGACGACGAGCTCGGAGTCGTGCTGCAGCCGCACGAGGAGGAAGCAAAAATCGAAGACTCAGCAGCTTCACGTCACTGAGTCTTTGCTGAGGCAGTTCTGCATTTCTGGGAGCTCACTGAGAGCAAGACAGAATGTTCAAAACTCAGTTTCAGTGTTTCGCCAGATTTACTGATCTCCTTTCCAAGGTGTCAAAATTTTACAGTATTTTACACTCCATCACTTTTCAGTGCAGTTCATAAACTATCTAACACTCATCTAATCTATTGATTCTTCATGTGTCCACAAACTTGATATTTTCCACACATCGGGTGATCGCCGCTGAAGCACCGTTACCAGCGGCTAGTAAGATTAGCCACGTAGCGTATCGCCGCCGAGTCAGCTGATCAAAGGAACTTCCACGACTTTCTATCAGAAAAAATTCAAATGGTTCCCGATAACTTGGATATTGCACTTCACGGCCATGGAGGGGTATTACAGTATTTGTTGCCAGAAGTCCGCGAACGCTGCGTCATAGCCGACACCTTCGCCGTTATAGAGTAACAGGGCAAAACATTTGGATGCTGGTGTACACCAAAGACAGTTTATTTGTGTTTCATTGCATTATTATTGGCTTCCTTGTTACTTGTGGAGGGAATTTGTCACTGTTGTCACTATTTGAATCAGCACACTGATTGGATTCCTCCATCAGCTGACGCAGAGCGGCTGTGCTGATGGATGTGGATCTGCAACACTTACAGGGCATGCAGCAGAACACTTCACTGACACCACATTATTCTGCAATACTTGCATTCATCTTATACCTAATCTCCATATCGTATCATGTTAGATTCTGCTTTGATGAGGTCTTCGTTCTTGTGCATCTTCTGTAATTTCCCAGACGTCTGGGGTAAATCATTTAAAATAATAATGTGGCTAACCAGATTATTATTTTAAATGATGATGCTGCCACCTATTAAAAATGTCTCATCTTTGGGCTTAAACTATCTTTTTCTAGTTCTAGTTTCATGTAAACAAGCTAAAAATATATTTTTGATCCCAAAACTTTGCTTTATATGGACAATGATCATGTTCCCATATAACATCAGGTACCCGTGGTTTTCATTTAGGATTCAACCTTTTTTTTCTTTTTTTAAGCTGTTTTCTCTTCAAAAATTGCCTGAAATGGTAAAACATGTGAAATTTAGGTAAAAATCACACTAAAATCCACAAAATCAAAGTTTGAGAGGAATTGTGAGCATTTTCTGCTGAAAATAACACAAACATTGTGCATCATTGTGTTTTTAACAGCAGTAATCCAAAGCATTACTTATTAAAGTAACACTACTCAAAGAGATACAAGCAAGGCGATGCTGAACACAGTAAACACTGTAAAACTGACAGAGATGATACAGGGAGGCAGAGAGGAGGCTGCTGCCCGAGTTCGTGTCACGTTTTGTTTGTTGGTTTATTTTTGGTTTAGTTAGGGTTAGGGTTAGGGTTAGGTTTGGGATATTTGTCATAGAATTATTTACTCGTTGATGGAGACAGACGGTTTAAACTGCTCATAAAGGTAATGCTTCATCTTTAATAAGTCTTTAACTGTAACTCTGTGAGCGTGAGTCTGGGTTCTTCTGTCCAACACGCGCCACAAGCTGCCCAAAGAACTCATTAAAACTCTGAAAAAGGGTTTTCCAAACCTGAAGTGAAACAAAGTTAAATTAACTGATGCGTGCACATGATAATGGCAGTTAGAGGTTAGCTGAGGCGGCGCCGCAGAGGCAAAAGTTTACCAAAAGAAGAAATGCAAAAAAACCGCAACAGGCTTCACTTCCCTCATCCCAACCTAGGAGGGGTCACATGAAGGGGTGATGGGCAGTCAAAGTTTATGCACTGACAGAATTAAAAAATAAAGAGATAAGAATATGAGTTTCGTGGCTGCACACACATGTTCAGACTCAGGGGTGTAAAACTGTTAGCCATGATCTCTCTGTCTCCTCACTTGCATCTGGATAGGACGGCAAATTTCCTGAATCGCTCATTGTTCATCTTCCCGTATGTGTGACGTTCAGCAGAAAGACGTCCACACAGCAGCACGGTGTTTTTCATCATCATCGGAAACCCTGACCGTGTTTACGACAGCCTGAGCGTCCGCAGTAACAGCATATATGTGACAGAAGCACACAGCGGCATGCAGCTGACATTATAAGCACTTCATTTCATCTTGGTGATGATTCCTCGTTAGGCGTGCTGATTCCTGCTGTTTACCCTTCAAAACACAAAACCTTAAATCAGTGTGATCTCAAACTACAGTGAACGGCTGTTTTACAGCAATGCAAAGCATTCTTGAAACTGTTTCTTGCATATATTTTGAGCATGTTACCGCACGATGTACAGAGTGCATGGTTAACAGGGAGTTTTAACCTAACATGGAATAGCCCTGCTTCAAGAACAGGAGGAGGCCGTCCTGTGTGAAATCTGTTCCTAAGCAAGCATGTGGCGACCCCTCGCAAATAACAGAATCAGAGGCAGCAGAAAGAAGCTCATCTTCTGACATCACCGCAGCTGCACACCAGCCAGCAACTGACTTCCAGGATGGTCTGTAGTTCATGTAAGCACAGGGCCCTCTAAGAGACTAACAGCTAGCCTGAGCCCACCTTAGCTGTAAGCAATTAATTAATCAAATTACACAAACAAAACCAGAATCCCAGCAGATTTGGGGTTTTGAGGCCTCTGGTGGATCCAGAGTTTATAAATATCACAGATTTAATCTGGCCAAACACATTCGCACTAAATAATAAACTTTATTTTTGTTTTATCAGCGCCAACAGTCAGTGTGAGGTTACAGTCAGAATGGAACAGAGGGATCAGGGAAATGAGCGGCTACAGGAGGAAAACGTGTCAATGAGAGGTTTGTAGACATTAAACTGATGAAGTGGTGCAGTCTGAGGTCTGAGCGCCGACTCCGGCCTTCGGCGAGATTTCTGAGCGTACGACTTCACACTGGATTTGGGAAGAGCAGGAAGCCGTTGAAGATGATCTTTTTCTCGCTGCTGTCCCGGTGATCGCTGTCTCCCTGCTGGTCCCTGAAGGACTCCAGCCAGACCCTCTGTCCCGATGTGAGGGTTAAAACCACACCACCCGTCAGCACCTGAAA
Source organism: Pterophyllum scalare (assembly GCA_024447675.2). Lineage (NCBI taxonomy): Eukaryota > Metazoa > Chordata > Actinopteri > Cichliformes > Cichlidae > Pterophyllum > Pterophyllum scalare. The sequence goes on along the minus strand of JAMQGT020011315.1, from coordinate 2,457 downwards.
CACAACACAGCCCCTCAAGTCAAGGCTTCACGACTAAATGCTGCAGTAAAGAATGATCCAAGGACCGTGTGTGTGTGTTTGTGTGTGGTTGTTTGTGCAGATATTTTCCCTGTTACTCGTTGGAGTGCTGAAACCAACCTGTCCGAGGTGCTGGGTTGATCTGCTGCTGTAATCACAGAATCCCAGCCTTTTCTCTTGAGGAGGATCAGTCGACTCATCAAAGGCTATATACAGGCACATGGTGATCTACAAACACACAACACACAACCACAAAACAGCAAGAAACTCAGAGAAGCCTGTGAAGCACTTACTGCACTGTGCAGCCTTCAGGAAGACGCTCCAACACTGACTGACAGCAGCGACTTACCTTGGCCATAGACTGGAAGTTGAAGTAATAGGTGCCCGGTACTGTGCAGGTGAAGATGCCTGTGGCGATGCTAAGATCATTATTTATGTTGACCACAGTTTGCTGGTAGGTTACTTTCTAGTATTCACACAAAGAGAAACAAAAAAAACACAATAAGCTCTGAGAGGACAAAAAAGAGGGTGTTGCTACATGTTGTTACATGTCAGGAGTATAAATTAGCTGGCTGCTATGAAACCTGTTGGCTGTCAGAGCTGTGGATTATACAGACACGCTGTGATCAAAACCAAACCTGATCAAATATAAACCACACACTGTCCAGATTTCGCATGTGTGACTAAAAATCTTAAAAATGAAAGATGTGAGGGAGTGACAGGTGTGATGTGTCAGACTGAACCTGGTTGTAGGGAGGGTAGTGGCGCTCGGTCCTGATCACTGAGAAGGCCGAGCGGGCGTTCTGCTGAGAGGCGTGTTGTCCTAGGAGAATACGGGACACACACACACAAAACAACGTTTCATGAGACTGGACACTCGACGCTGGTGCTCACTAACCGTTTCTCTCAGTGTCATACTTCCTCTGTCCTCGAGGGATCGAGACTGTGTAACATGAGGATGTCACAAATCATCCTCATAATGCTGGATAGCTGGGTAACTGCACCACGAACGCAGCAGCACAAGCGCCTTGGCTTTCAGGCTTTCCGCTATATGACCGGAACAGGACCCTAGCCAAACGTGCAGAGAACCTTCTCAGGGTTTATGTTCCACCTTTCACTGGGGTGGTGTACAGTCAAATATGAAGCAGCACCTCCAAGTCTGAGGCCATGGTTCCCAGCAGAACAGGGTTGGAGTGCTGCCTCAGGTGGAGGAGTGCAGGTATCCTGAGGTCTTGTTTGTGAGTGAAGGTTGAGTTGAGGGACTGGTGCAGTGATGCTGATGCTAATGAACATGAAGGAGTTTATTTAAGGACTGATCTACACTCTAACCTATAGTTAGAGACACCTTCCTTTACACCAACAGGAGCTAGTAGAGGTGGATTCCTGGACACCTCCTCGGGAAGGTGTTGCGGGAATGTCCGACTCAGGACACACTGGAGAGATTATGTTCCTCGGCTGCAGCAGGAGGTGATGGGCATACAGAGGGAGGTCTGAGCATCCGTGGGTAAGCTGGGTGGATCGAGCTGAGGGTAATCACAGGAGGATGCTGTGAGTGCGGGAAGGGTTGTCGCTCTAAAAAGCGAATGCTGAAAAGCCATCTTCTCTTTGCCCCTTCAGGTCAAAGTTTTCCACCTTCCATCCACCCGAGTGGTGCGAGCTCACTGAAGCCTGGCACACAGCTCCCTCAGAAGGCTCACCAAGAGAAAACGGTTCACTCTCTCTTCAGCTTCGCCACAAACGCCCCACAAACTCTTTAAGGCATAAACGTGTTTCATAGTTTGTCTTTCCAGCATCTAAATGCTGCTAGCTTACAGCTCTGATTTCTCCCTACTTTATTATCCATTCTGTAAGATATTGTGTACTGTTTGTTAATAATTACATCCTCTGTATGTTAGCATGCTGTGAGGTGAGGAGGTGTCGTTACCTTGGCCGATACCCTTCCCGTCTGGGCCGCGGGGACCTGGGACGCCTGGCTTACCCGCTGCCCCCAAATCCCCACGGAAACCTTTTGGGCCCATGGGTCCTTGCATGCCCCGACTCCCCACCTCCCCCTTCAGCCTCAGCAGGACGCCCGGGTCCACTGGACCAGCAACCATCACAGCTGCAGACAAAAGAAGAAATGATTAAATAGCAGTTTTTGATGTTTATGGCCCCGTGAGCACTCCGACATCCAGCAGTTACAGAACAACATCATCAGTGACGTCGTGAATGTAAATCTCTCCTCCTGTGGAGCACATCTGGCTCTTCGGCTCAGTGGTTTTGATTTTATTGTGTGTCCAAGGAACACCAAAATAAAAGCCTCTACAATATCTACTTTTCTCCACCCGCACCTGGTCGACGCCCCACCTGTTTCAGGTGAAATGGCCTCTCCCTCCAAAGGTCCTCTGACTGGCATGACTATATGATCACATGTCAGGGTTTTGTGAGCCGCAGTGCATT
>JAMQGT020011314.1:0-20981 GCA_024447675.2 Pterophyllum scalare | reverse complement strand
TCACAGTTTCCCCCACCGTGTGTTCGTGAAGATGGAGGCGAAGGGATACGTGCCAGATTAATTTAATTACATAATGGAGGCACCATTTCCCCACTTTTAGCCCTTCAGATGGGTTCTACTTCCCGTCTTTGTGGGTAGTATTTTTTTTTTATTATTATACATAAATAAAAGAAGAAGACGAAGAGGGTTTTTTCCTTGGTTGGGCAGAGAGGGGGAGAAAGAAAGGAACCATGGTGGAGCCGAAAGGATAGATTTTCATTCATGAAGAACCGGGATTTTGTTCGGAGAGCCTTGAAGCGCGTGGACGCAGCAGATCGCATCAACAGGTGAATGTTTTTAAGCTCTGTGAGCAGCACCTCACCTGAAAGAAAGAGGATTTCTGTTCACACAAACCTTTCCATTCTTCTTTAATCAACAAGTGAAGTCTTTCACTACGAGGCTGCACAGGGGGCACAAATAATAAGCGATTATTACTGAGGATTATGTGTGCTAGTAACATGATGTCCAGCTGAAAGCTGCTGAAAATGACATCACTGTGGGCTTAGTGTCAGACGTTGTTATAGCTGGGTTTGTTTTTTCTGTCTCTGTGAGCTTGTTTTGTTCTTTATGTGATTTGGTTTCATTTTGGACCATGAGTCTGACACCCCTGCTGCTGAAGCTGTGCGCGTCTGAGGACATTTATCCGGATTACAAATGCAAAATAATGTTGAACTCACATCACAAAGTCACTCAATCATAATGAGGCACAAAAACGATCAGCCTGCGATTTTAAAACAGTGAACTTAAACTTTCACTTGGATGATATTCAAGCAGAACCATCCAAAAACTTCTCACACGCTCACTGAAGATAATTATGAGCCGAACAAAGCTGCATCGGCATTGAGCTGCATCCGTGGACCTCTCACCACCTTTCCTTTTTGTCCCGACTCATCTGCATGTGCAGGACTGATGTCCTGTCACGAAGCAGGCATTGGTTGCCTGTCTGACCGAGAGAAGAGATAAAGAGAGACGGAAGCTGGGTCTGCGCGTTTGTGTGCGTGCGCACCCGTGCGCCTTGGAGACTGTGGAGCGGTCATTTCCCGGTAGCCTGGGGATAATTTTGCACCTCCGTGAACCGTCAGCTTTAGCGGAAGTATTATTTAAAAAAAAAAAAAAGAAGAAGAAGCCCCCAGAATCAGCACCACATTCTCGCCTACAGACTACCGGCTCTCACCGCAGCGCGCACGCCAAAGACGCGCAGAGATGCGCTCATGCAGCCTGCCTCGCCTCTCTTTCTCTCTACCTGCTAATTAACGACCCATTAAAGATAATGAAGTGTGACGTGACGTGAAGAACTCGAGCTGCCATGTTTGACGTGAGCAAAACTATTCAATACACCAACAACCCCTCTAACCTCTGTGGGCGTCTATTTAAAATATAAAATATGATTTTCTTGCAGCTACACAGACACCAATCCGCACACACGAGTCTGCGGTGGTTCTGTGAAGATCTGGGATATTCTTTGGTTCATTCTTGAATACAAAGAGATCCACACTTGCAGCTTGCTCCGAAAACATGATCAGACTCTGAACTCGGGCTCAGTCTTTTCTTTTAGTCACAGTTTCTAATGTGGAAAACTTCCATTCAAGATGAACACAGTGTCCCTGAATATCAAATAGAACTTAAAGTAACCATTTAAAAATTTAAAATGATCAAACTGAAGTAGTTGATTTTCTTGCACTGGGTCTGTACAGTCAGGGATACACAGCCTTTATTATTTCTTTAGTGTGTCATTTATTTCCAGATAGTAAGAAAACAGCTGATTGAATGTGACTAATAACCATCCACAGATACTCTGACAGTGTTAAATAACACACAGGCTCAGCCAAAGTAACCTGGGATAACATCACACCAGCCGGCCTGCCACTCAGTCTGTGGCATCACCACACCAGGAACAGGAGGACGTCTTTGGAGACTTCACTGCAGTTGTCCAGCGTGCTGGATCGGACCGTTTGTGTTCTGTTTCCGACCCCTCTGGACCTCTTTGGACTCGCTTTGGCTCACCTGCTGCAGTTTAGTTTGCAGCCACTGTTTATAACCAGGTTTATAACCAAGTCATTGGATCAGCTCAGAAGAGCCAGCCCAGGTTCACTGCAGCTGTGTCCGGGTACAGTTTATCAGCCTGACCTTTAGCTGTAAAGCGTGGTGCTATGAAAGAACACAGATGGCGTCTTTTGATTTCCTCACATTGCATATTTCAGCCAGTGTGACCTAAATAATGGTTTAAACATCTGGAGGACTGCTGCTGGACTCTGCCCGAGTTTTCCTGTTTGGGGGGGGGGGGTATTGGTCTGCATATATACTAAAAGGAAAGAGTGTGGCAGAGTTATTTAACAGAAGCTTGTGCGTTTCCCTGCCATTTGTGGCCATTTCAATAAACAAAGACACTTGTGGTGATTTTCCTGTGAGAGAATCTGTGTGGCATCTGGAGTTTACCTGCTACTAACTGCTTAAATCTTTATTCCTTTGCACCTCAAACCAGTGTTTACCCCTAAACACACCACCCTGTCAGCTCCGCCACAGGTTTGACTCAGAGGTGTCAAACATGCCCCGGGTACAGGAGGTCCGCCGATCCAGCCCAGGGGACGGAAGTCAAAAATATCTCCAGTTTAACAATAAAATGCACGGCTGTTTCTGCAGTTTAGATGCAGGGATTATGACACAGGCATGTCTGGAAAATTAAAAGCATATCTAGATGTAGACCTGCTGCCAGAAGTCATAAAGATTGAAGTACTATTGCTTAAAGTACATTAAAGTGTGTTTGAGGCTGCTGCTGTGTTCACGTGTAGTGTCTTCTCTGTGGATTCTGGACATTAAACAAAAAAACGGTGATTTGTTTTATTTATTGACCATCCTGGTGATCCTTCACTGGAGTGGGAGGTCAAACCACTCTGAGTGGGCAGGAAAATTCTTCTCCGTGTCCAGGAATGTTCTACCAAGCACAGAGAAAAGAGTTCAAAGACATCAAATATGCAGATGAGATGAGTTCAGTGCATAAAGCTAAAATAATAAGTCTCAGAGCTTTTGGTTGATGTTCGGTGTGATGCAGACCGGTCGGACCTGTTCTAGCTCCGGGAGTTGTTACTACTGAGGTTGCGCTGTTGGAAGCCACTACTTTCTCAACGTTTGTGTTTGCAACGCCCCAAACTACAGGAGGAAAACACACACACACACACACTAGCTGTTGCTGTCTGCGTCCAGCCGGATTTACACCCAGCAGAAGGAATCTCCGAGGCTGTATTATTTTTTTATTTTTACGCGGCACCGAGGCCGAGGCTGGAGATAACCCAGCACAGGGGAACCGCAGCACCCAGGCCGCCGTGTTGTGTGTGCCTCTTAGCGCAGCGTTACGGCGGTGTAACAAAGGCAGGCTGAGCGGGGGCCGTGGTTTCCTTCTCCCCGCGGCCATGCGCGGAGCTCGGGTCTTCGTGGAAGAATGCGCCGCCTTCTCCCGGCGTTAGCTCAGCCTCGGCTCAATGTAAGTCCCCCAGCCTGGCTTCGCTTTAGTGTCTGGGCCTTTGTTATTCATCACGACACGCTCTGACAGAGGAGGACGGATTCAGGCTGAAATGAAGGGGTTAGAGTGGAGAATTTCACCCCTGTTTGCTGCGCTTTTGGCCTCTTCTCGGCTTTATTCGGGCTAGCAGCCGCCTCCTGCCTCACCTCCACAGCGCTGCTTCTCGGTGTTTTCCTGCCTTTTAATCTCTATCTCTCCCTCCAGGGCCAACAGTAACAACATGCTCCTGGCCTCTGCCGTGGTGGTGTGGGAATGGCTGAACGAACACGGCCGGTGGCGGCCCTACGGCCCCGCCGTCTCCCACCAGATAGAGGCGGCCATCCGGAGCAGCGACCCCCGCGGAGGGAGCGTGGTCCTCGGCCAGGTGGACAGCCGGCTCTCGCCTTACATCATAGATCTCCAGTCCATGCACCAGTTCAGACAGGACACGGGTAAGCAGGGCTGATGGAGGGAGGGCATGCACGCTGCAGAGATGTGCATGTTGGGGCTTTTTTGCAGGGTCATAAACTTATTGGACTGAAGCAGAGTAATAACCGGCTTTATAGTCCTGTTACGGCCAGGGGTGCTTCAGGATTTTTAATATTGGGGGCCAGTAACACGGCGGGGGTGGGGGCTCACTGAAAATCAGAATATTTAATCAGAATTAAGTTAAGTGTAAAACACTGGGTGTCATTTTCAGGCTAGTTGATGCTCACGTTGTCACCGAAGCTGGGGTCACAGGTCGTGCACCTCTTGGTTTTTGTAAGGTGCTGCGTGGACGGCTTTAAGTCACCAGTTTATGATTGCTTGTTAAAACGGGCTGGTCCCTTTGTAGCCCTCAGAGCACCTTTTACCACGAGCCCCATCCACACAAGCACGTTATTGTTGGAGGGTTCACCGTCTTCCCCAAGGATACTTCAACAGGAGACTTTCCGACTTCTCCTGAGGGGATTATGGCACCCTGAGGTGTTGTATCAATGGACAGTCTGCTTCTTTGGCTTCTGCTGTTTGCCCATTACTAATCATAGTTAAAGTGTTTCCTTAAGTCAGTGCTTACCCCCAAACACATCACTGATAGAGGACGCAGCTGCACTGAAGCACATGAAGCAACAGGTGATGGGAGAACATGGAAGTGGTATTTGATTATTTGTGGGATATATTCAGGGTGTTTTCAGCCCTTTCTGATGAGTTCAGTTTGTCTCATTAAAGCCACCAGACAAAGGGTTGTTGGTTTACAGCTCTGGGACTTCGCTGCAGGTCATGAAGTATGGCCATAACCTCCAGTCTTCTGATTCATGTTCACAAATTTCAAATTCACGAATTTTCCAGTGTCCTTGTTGACTCGCACGGACTCATGTCCACGCACATGAGGTCGGAGGGGTTTTGTCTTTAAAGCTCAGTGGTTAGCTTCAGGAAAGGGTGGTGTGGATTGATTCCAGTGGAGAAAGTTCAGAGTGGCCTGTAAAGCTGTCTGGTGGCCTAGTTGTTGGTAGTAAGTCAGATCTCCCCAGCTTTGATTTTATGCCTCAAAGTTTAAAGAAAATGTTATAGAACTGCAATTTTAGCATTCACAGAAAAGCACAGTAAGGAAAACCCAAACTGCAAGTTTTTGGCTTCAGATATTTGGAACAAATATTATTATGTAGCTCCGTGGGGGGGGGGTCAGTTTGTGGTTGAGATCCAGCAGTATGATGTTTTGGAGCAGCTGTGAGTGGCCATCACGGCTCTGAGTTAGCTGCGTACTCAGGCCTTTATCCACTGACACACACACACACACACACGCACACACACACACACACACTCTTTCCCAGCAGCTGCATCCTCCTCAGATGGGGAAAAGAAACAGGGACCTCGACTCTGTGGAGAGAATGGAGGATTTCAAGGCCTAATGAGCAGAGTTCACGCCAGTCGTCCTCCCTCTGCACCTCCCTCTGCACCTCCCTCTGCTCTTCCTGGGGGTCTTTCTGCCGCCCGAGTGTTTGGTTTCATCGATAGGCAAAACTCCCGGGGGCCTTCCCGTTTTCTCTCCGACATGGGAGAGAGAGAAAGAGTACGAGGGAGCGTTCAGTGCAGAAGCAGCGAGATAATTGGGCGGCTGTATCGTCTCTTTCTGCTTCTCACGCTCATGTTGTCGTTCCACAGTTGTTGGATTTTCCCAGACAGATGTGAGCCTCTCGTTGTGGTGTGGAGATGCACAGAAGGGTGAAAGTGGAAATGATTAGAGAAGCAGAAGCAGAGGCGGAGGTTCTGTTAGGTTTGGAGTTATAATTTCAGTAAAGAAAGAAGAGCTGCTCATAATTCCCAGCTACTGTTTAGGTGGAAGTTTGTAAAGCAGCTTTCAGATTCAGGTTAATGCAGGTGTGCTTTGAAACGTGGTCGTGTCCTTTGGCCACAAACCTTTGGAAACCACTGCTCTGTATATTAGTTTTTTAAAGTGTGGAAATATAAAGTATCATAACAGATGAGGTCATCAGCATGCATCCTTTTGGAGAGTGACGCGTGAATTTGACCCTGCTGGGACTCGGCGACATGATGACACCTGGACTACAGGTCTGTCGTTCCCAGTGCAAACCCTCCCAGCACCGTCAGATGCGGCTGGAGCCGAGCGTGTTTCCTGTTCAGCTCGGGGCTCGCAGCAGGATCATTGCGCTGTCACCACGGATAGCGCTCCGTTTAGCTGAAGTTCCGGGGAAAGCCGGCTTCCCTGGGAGCTTCATTGCTGACACTTATGTGGTGTTCCTGCTTTGCACTTCCCAGGGATGCACTTCGTTGACATGAAGGTCATTACTGTGGTGATGGTGGTGGTGGTGGTGGTCTCGTTTCTGCAGGTGTTACTTTGGACGGCGGAGGCTTTTCATTGTTCGTGCTTTCAGTTCGGCTCCTTTTCTTCCCAAACTAAAAGCTTTGATGAGCCGTCTCGAATCAATTCCTTACTTGCAGTTTTTTGAAAAGACAGTATTTCTTCATAGATACAAAAATGTTACATCATGACCTTTAAGTGATGAGTTATATCGAGCCTTCACACAGTCATTTCTCGGAGTGCAGCATGAGTTCCTGTAGATAAAATAGGAAGATTTTAATCTGACAGCATCTTAGCTTCCTCTTCCTCTCTTACTTGAGGTTCTTTTTTATTTACAGTTGGTCCAGAAGGGGATTTTTACCTATTAAATATTTATATTTGAAACAAAAAATCATCTATTAGTCTTGGTATTTTTGTTCTGCTTCTCCTAAATGCTTACGGTGCCCCGGCAGCAGCTCTGCTAGGAAAACAATAGAAAACTGCTGGGACTGAACCTGTGTCAGCAATAATGGAAGAGTCATTATTCTAAAGAGTCTGACCTTGGACCACTCTTCTTTTGAGTTTGAAAGAGACTCATCATAAATATTTGAACTGCCAAATAAATGATGGAGTTTCTGGCCAGGTGCTTTTCCAGAGAGCCTCTCATCCTGCGGACGTAGCGACACCTGAACCAGTTCTCCACCTGCTGCAGGCTTTGCTTGGAGTGGCCCTCGAGCTCACAGCAGATCTCCAGAGCAGAAGAAGGACGGTGGAGCTGGAGTCTGTACGAGCACAGGACGGACTCCCCTCCGGGGAAACAGCTGAAGGAAGTTAAGAACCGCCTCAACAGCAGGTCACCGGTGCAGGGGTCGGGGAGCACCGGCTAAAATCTAGGTGTGGGAAACACTTTAGTTTTTGACTAATTTCTGAGCCTAAAAGGAGGAACGTCCTTAACGAATCATGAAATACCTCCTGTATATGCTGCTATCCTGTAAATATGTTACCTTCTGAGGACTTTGAGAGGAACAGCTACAGAACAGTTACAGCCAGCTGCCTCTGCAGAGAGTCTCTCATCCTTCGTGAACTGCACCCTTTGGTGTTGTTTTGGCTTGTCGTGCACCTCCCAACTTTTGTAACTTGGTTTGGGTGATGCGGCTGGAGTGTATGCAGGTCAGGCTCCGTAATAAATCAGTAAGGATTCCCAGCTATTCAAAAACCAAAGAAAACCTCTGCAATCACTTTGTTTCCCGTTTCCACTTCTTCTATTCCAGCTGTGGAGTTGTGTTCTTTTTTCTGAGAGAAAGGCTGCAGCGCATCAGGCACACATGAGGACTGAATATTAATGTGCTGATGTCACAGTGTGTGTGAGCAGAGACCAACAGGCTGACCGTAGCCGTGGCATAAGTGTCGTATAGCAGCATATGAAGTGGATATCAAGAGTAGAACCAGGCGGTCTTCAGTTTGGGTGGAGATGCTGGAGGAGAGACTGAGTGGAGAGGCAGCTGAATGATGCTGAGGGGCCTGACGACCCTGTCATTAGGGCAAAACAAAACAGGAAGGGCCAAGGTTCCTTTCAAATTAAGAGCAAAGAAATTGACAACTAGTAAACTGGTTGTGGATATCACTGCACTCTTCTGTGGGGGAAAATGCTAAAATTAGTCACTTAATAAGTAAATTTTTGTTTTAGGAGAGGCGTGACTTCACAGAAAATCTCAGTGTGAATCATTGAAGCTGCTCTGACTGCAGTAACCAAGATAAGGGTGTGGTTCCTGAAATAAACACTTTTTTATGACATCCTTTTAACAGAGTGAAGTAAATGTCTTTATTTCGCTGGGCTTTCAAAGGCTGGCTCCTCAGCAGCTTCTTTGTGACGTCTCTCTTTTTTCAGGCTTTGAGGGCATCTTATGGTTTTTTGTTGCCCCTGCAGCTTGTTGCTCCTCTCGCTCCAGCTGGTCCCGCTGAAGGAGGCACATTCCCAGACCCCCACAAAGCCCCGGGGCGTTAGGGTCACGGTAGAAGGCGGGTCGGGGGTGGATTCCCCAGAGACCGAGGGCTGGGGGTGGATTCACGGTGACAACAAAGAGCGGAGGGGGGAGAGGGAGTGGCACCAAACATCAACACTGACTCTGTCTGCACGCACAACAAGCCAGCTAACAGGAAACCAACTACGGGTTTGCACGCACTCGTGTTTCTTTAAGGGGCTTGTTGGGCAGATATGTTTGGCCTTTATTCCACAGTCGGCACACATGGCATAAATACTGCGCTGCTTCCAGATACTAAATTTCAGTATTTCCGTGGTACAGAGTGAGTAAAAAGTATCCACAGTAGACGGATTAGCAAAAACTAAATGTTTCACTGTTTGTTGGTCAAATAGTTGTTGGGTTCATGTTTCTGGGTCTTGTAAAGGTACCAGAAGAAGCCTTGAACATCAGTACTGTGGTCTCACCTTTCTAAAGTTCTTCAGCAGCAGGTAAAAGCTCTTTAACTACCCAGATTTTTCAGTTTTGATATAAATTAAAATAGCTTGAAGCGAACACCAGGATCGGGCCTATACGGCATTCCCAAACATAAACTGGGTCTCTTCTTCTTTTGTCCCAAACTCTCTGCTTCATGTTGTGCTTCCTCTGGTTCACCTGATCTTTCTCTCTTCTCGACCTCCTGCCCTCTTTGTATGCTTTTCTCTCTCACACTCTCTGAAGCTGAAAATTGAATCTGAGCCCAGCACTCGAGGGACAGGACTCTTTCAAGGTGAGACAAAGACGGCGAGAGAGAGTTAAAGGGACAAGGTTGGGGAGAGCTCCAGCTTTGTTACTGCAATAAGAAATGGTGGAGAGGGCTTAAAAATGAGGATGTTGTCAGGAGATAAAATGTGAGTTAAGTCAGATGAGTCGCACAGGGGTTGCAGAGTGAGGGGGTACATCAGCAAACAGTCTTCCTCATGTACAGTAACTTAACCAAAGCAACATTTAACACCGATGGCGAGTTTTCCACATATGTGATGTGCTAACATTTCTAGCATAGGTCTGTGGCACTTTGCATAGTAGAACTTTAGCTTAGCTGCTGGTGGACCTTTCCGCTCTAGGACTTCCAAAATCAATTCTTTAAGCAAAGCTAGCGGGCCTTCAGCGGTACAGCAGAGTCACCTTTAACCCCGGTTTGTTCGTTTAACTGACACAAAGTCCGGACAAATGCACGATGATGCTGAAGCGTGAGCACGGCGGCGACAGCAGTCAGTGACGCCAATGACTGCCGTGAGCCACGCTGACCATCGAGGCCACATCACAACAGGTTACCTAATTATTCCTTCCCTCTGTCACTCAAAAGGGTGTCTTATCTCATTCGTTTCTGTTATTACTTTACTGCACTTTAAGCTCCAAGAAAAGGCTGGTGTGAAGACTTTATGGGAGCGTGGACAGTTTGGCTTCAGGTTTTATGCATCTGACGGCTTGTAAAGAATAAATAACATCATTCAAATCAGTAAGTAGCCTAATAAGATGAGCAAGTACAGGGCCTAGGTGCCGTGTTTGGATCATGTCTAAGGAGTGTTGTTAAGTTGCTTGCAGCCAATATGGAAAAGGCAGAAATAAAGCTGCTTTTAAAAAGTTAATCAGGGAAAACACTTTTTTATTGTCTCTTAAAACTTTATTGAGTTCCCAGGGGTCTTCCAGGAATGATGATCCTACTTTTTTGGAGAACCAGTTGATCAGTTGGTGGGTTTTGTACATTTTTTTTTTTGTGCGTATGTTTTATTTGAACATAACCTGCTCTGGGGCGGGTCTGCAGCATTAGTTACCACGACGATGCGAACATAATTACACCTGAGGTTACCTGTTTAAATCCTGCCTTGTAGTACAGGCCTCTGGTACAATGTAAGGAGTGAAGCTAAACAGGAAGGACAAAAGATTTAACAAAACCCTGAAGAATAAGAGGTGGACACACACACACACACACACACACACACACACACAGGGGGGTGTAGGACATCAAACACAGGTGAAACTAATGAGCGTGAACAGACAATCACAAAGGAGGGAAGGAAACAAAAGCAGGAAGTGAAACCACAGAAGACACATGAGAAAAGTAACCTTCAAAGTAAAACAAGAAGTGACAAGACAAATAAGAACCCTGTAACAGAAAGAGGAACATTAAACCAACAGATAGAGCCAGTGCTGGGACACGAGCGCTCTGCATCAGTGTTAAAACCATTTTATTTACCCATATTTCTGCGAAAGCAACAGCACATTTTTGCAACTTCCAGAATTTAAATTGCTGTTATGATTGTGCAGCATTGTTGCATTTAACCAGTCCTCGAGAAGCAGACCGAGGAAAGCTGAGTTAGTGTCCCGGAGAGCGTCTCTGTGTAGAAGGAAGTGCGGGGAAAGTGAGACGAAGTGGCTGGAAGGGGTCGGAGCTTTTCTCTGTCTGAGTTGTTGTTGTGAAACTCTACGTGTCGAGTTACTGAGAGGCCTCCCGGGGGACATCACTCACCGCCTGCGTGCACGCACAAGCAGCAGACGTATAGGGAAGCGTGTGAAGGCATCAGTAAATATTTATGTCTCTGCTGCATCTCAGCGGGTTCTTTCGCCTTGGAGCCAAAGTTCACCTCTAAATCTGAATTTTCCTCTGGCCTGCAGTGCTGTGCGTCCATGCAGATCGTTTTCAGCCCCAAAAAACAATCACACTGTCCAGAAACCGTGAACCTCGTTGTGAGCACCTTCATGTAGGAACTGCTTTCTTTCTGTTGGACTACACCCAGCAGACAGAGGCATCCATCTGTGCACGAGGAGAGGCCAAAGATTAAAGAGCTGCACTGCTAGGTAGCTGCATGCTTCTTTTGTTTGGCAGATGTAGATGGAAAGAAAACAGAGGTCCAGTTTAGTGAGTCCAGTTAGCCGAGGAGAGCCCGAGTCTGGGTATAACAGAAAGCAGTATCCCAAGAATAAGAATAAGATAAGGAGCAGTGAATGAACGTAATGGGCCCACTTTAATGTTCAGGAACTGATTTTATTTACTCAGCTTAGAAAGTCACCTAAAACCCAGCATCCAAACTGCAAAAGCTGCTGTAAGCTTTGCGGTTTGGTGGGAAAAATCAGTTTGAAAAGGTGCTAAAAGAAGCAAAGAAGGATTAAAGAAGCAAGCGGCAGCAGAGGATCCACCAGGCAGCAGGAGGGTGAGAACTCGGGGCGAAGTAATGAACAGGAAGCAGGAATGAGAAGGTGTGAAAGTGATGACAAAAACCAAGATAAAATAAAGCGTATGAAAGCAGGTTCGTCTTCCATCATCCTCTCGACCGCTTCCTGTTTCAGTCTGTTTTGTCGCGTTTCGCTGCTGTAGGTGTGAAAACCTGGTCTCAGTGTGACCTTCTTAAGTGTGTGCGTTTAAATTTTTCCTCCTCAGCCTTCAGGAAGGCACTCGCGGTGTTCATCGGCCTCCCTGGGCCCGAACCCTCGGCCCTGTGAGGAGTGGAGCTACGAGGTCAGGGAGTACAAGTATTTTTGCTTCTAGCCAGTTTCAGGCTGGGGCAGAAATCCTTCTGGGTTCAAACTGGGACGGGTCACATTTGAGAGCTGGAGAAGAAATCTTCATCTCCCTCCAATGGGCGGAGGAAAGTTAGGAGACGTGAGGTCACGTTGTTTCTGTGCGCATCTGTGGCCGATTTAAGGAGGTCCGGAGGGGCAGGGAAAGCCCCGGACGACCGTGGACGAGCGTCGCACTAAAGACGTCCTGCGTGTGTTGGATGTTTGCTAAGCTCTGCTGAGGAGTCTTTATTTAGATTCAACCCGAGCAAAATGTGCCAGACTTTAAGAATAGAAAGCAGAGTCTTTGCACCGCTGCCAGCTAATGTGATTTCGTCCGTTTTGGCTAATCCGGCTTTGATAGAATTAGAAATATGCACATTTGAATACAGAATAAAATCTTCCCACACTTAACATATTACATTCTTTTAACCCTCGAGCGACTGAGCTGTTTTAGGGACTCAAATATTTTGTGCAGGGGTTTTTTTTTTTAATGGCTCTCTTGGTGTTTATCATACCGTTTCCTTTATCCATGGCAGATATTCTAAAACACACGCAGAAGCAAAATTCAGTTTATTTTCTGCCACTTATCTGGGTCGGGCTGCGGAGGCAGCAGTCAAAGTAGAGAAGCTCAGACCTCCTTCTCCCCAGCCTCCTCCACCACCTCCTCCTCTGGGGGGACGCCGAGGTATTCCCAAGCCAGCCGAGAGGTGTAATCCCTCCTGGGTCTGCCCTGTGGTCTCGTCCTAGCTGGACATCTCTGAAGTACCTGACCCAGGGGGCATCCAGGAGGTATGCTGGCCACATGCCCGAACCACCCCAACAGCCTCCTTTACCTGTGGTGGAGAGGTGTGCAAGCCTGTGTGATCCCAGGGACACTTATGATGATGAAAACAGGGAGTGAGGAAACCTCATCTGAACTGGGAATACTGTGGGTCACACCCTTAGCCAGGCCTGGGGGGAGGGCCTCGTTTAAGGGCGCTTGGTGGCCGATGGTGCCCGGACGAGCCACGTGGGTCTGTCCCCCACTACACCTCGGGGGAGCTGTAGGGGTCCCGTGCTCTGTGGACTGGGCGGCGGTCCAATTCTTAGCTGCTTAAACTGGCTTTATTTATTGTAAACTAGAAGAAACCCATCAAAAAACTCCTTTGTTACTTCCATGCTTGTGTTTCTGAACAAACATCTGTTTTGCAGATGTGGAATTTTTTGTGCAAAAATGCTTAAAATCAAGCCTTGAGCAGCAGTAAATCTGACTCCTCTGACTGTGAGCCAGAGTTCGCTACATCAGTGTAGTGATTAGAAGTGGAAATTTACAATATAATCAAAGCCTGCAGTGGTAAAAAAACACATCCATATATTTCATACTGCTTTCCATTATACTCTCCACACCAATGAGCCAATTCCTGTTTTTAAAGAAAAGTTATAGGAGGCAGACTGACAGGGACCACCGGGAATTTTAACTTCCATAGTAAATAATTAGCTGTTTGCTAGCTCAGATTCTTATTCCTATGACCCAGTGTGATGCATGCCCATTCTGACCAAGATTCGGTTTCCTATTGTATACGATGGGGAAGGACACCGGGTTCTCCAGGGTTCTCCAGGGTTCTCTGTGACTTGTAAGGCGTTTGAAACGTCCTGACCGCCTCCAGCTGAGTGTGGTCCAGCTTTAAATAAGACTGAGGCTGAGCTGCCCTTCGATAGCTCAGTTGGTAGAGCGGAGGACTGTAGGTGCTAATGGCAGAGATCCTTAGGTTGCTGGTTCGACTCCGGCTCGAAGGACGCTGTATTTTTTTGTATTTTTTGTTGTCCCAGGCAGCGAGCCTGAACTCAGGTTGTTCCTGAACGTAGCTGAACACCCTCCAAACACTCTTAAACAAAGGACCAGAAGCCGCTGTTGCGTGCTGCAGGCAGCTGTTAATGATCATTCCTCAGCTACAGAAACCTGATGAGTTTCACTTGTTTCAGAGGATCTTAACTAAAGGGTGACTGGGTTTGGGCAAACACGCAGCAACAGAGCATCGTTTATAACACCAGCGTTTTGTGTTAGTGTTAGCAAACAGTTGTGATGTTTGCGTCTCTATGAGGAAGATTAGAAACGTGTGGCCGATATGAGAAGTGTATTACATATGTGACGCATTAAAGAGGAAGTGCCGGCTCATCCCAGATGCTGGATTTTTCCCACACGGATGAGAAGTGAGAGCAGCAAAAAGCGTGACCCGACCCTAACGTGCTCGCCTGCTGGTCAGTGTGCGGTGCTGCATGTGTTATGTATGTGTGTATGTATGTGTGTGTGTGTGTGTGTGTGTGTGTGTGTGTGTGAATGCAGGGAGGGGTCAGCGGTAAAGAGAGCGCGAGAGAACAATAAAGACCAGATGGCCGTCTCTTTCTCCACCTGCTTCAGGCCTCTTTGTGCTCTCTGAGCTCTGTAATATTCACAGGTTTTCTTTTATTTACTTTTGCTGTTGGGTCTTAATCGCTCTCACACACACACTCACACACATGGTGTGTATTCTCCTGGCTTCATTTACCGCCTCATTATATGGCAGTTCAGAAATCCAGGAATCGGCTACGCCCAAAACACGTTTCGCTTGATTTCAAACGTGAGCGACGAGTGAAAGCAGCAGAGCGCCGCGTGCTGATCCGACTCTGACAGATGGATGAGTTGGAGGAGGTGTGGTACTGGGGGGGGGACTGAAGCCTTCGCCGCACAGCACACAGACAGACCCAAAAGCCTGAAACATCTGCATTTATCAGGCACTAACACCCCACATACCTGCAGTAAAAACACGAGTACACAAACACCCACACCCAGTCTCCTCTAACTGACTGACTAAGAAGAACAGTATGAAGGGAGGGCCTGAAATTCATGCTTGAGAATTAGGGGGAATTCCTCCTGCATCCCACGGGGGGGGGGGGGGGTTCTGGTCTGCTCTGTTATTGCAATTAACTTGGGGAAGATGAGTGACAACTAGTAACCTGCGGTCTGAGTCACCGTTCAGATGTTTGGCGTCTGATTTCGTACACGATCCCTGACAAAAATCGGCAGAATCAACCTGAGAAAACTGCCCTGCTTAGGGAATACTCGACATCACAGTGTAGCACAAAGTCGGTTAAACTTCGGGGACATCAGTCTGCGCCGTTAGAAATCAGAAAGCATTGTCGATCCATTTTACCTGCTTCGGTGCGAATGAAGGTGGTAACAGATACACTCCAAAAAGGTGATGCTAAGAGACGAGCCGTCACGTGAGCAGATCTGGGCAGGGCAGTAGAAGCAGCAGCTGGACCAGTATCGGCTTCTTTGAGCGAGAAGGAACGGGAGGGGCGCAGCGAGATCCCTACAAAGCGACTTCCAGCGGGGTACTCGTGCACCTCTCTGACGCTCAGTGAGCGTGCCAATAGATTTTGACGTGTGTCAGGTAGAGTGATTATTTTCTTTGTTCCCTGATTGCAAAGACCTGGGAGAACACCTGAATAGAACCCACAACGACATCCTCTGCCTGGGGTTGGGGCCGTCACCGGTGACAACTTAGATCTCAGAGGGTTAACTTAACTGGAATAGCCAGGGGCTTTATTCATTTCAGCGTCTGGGGTTTATTCCAAGCAGGGTCCTCGTCAGCTGATGTAGATTTACATTTTCAGCTGGAGGCTGGCGTCTGCGTGCCTTCATGTCTTTGCTGTGTGTATTTGCTGAAACAGCAGAGGGAACTTCCTGAGAGAGTGTGTCAGGTGTTGTCCAGGTAAGACATGGGCACACCTGTCCAGTGGCCTGATCATGATTAGATCGGTGTCGTTGTGTGTTGAATGTCCTGCCTTATAAATGCTTGTTTTGCAGGAGCTGATTAACTGCAGGCTGTGCAGAGAGGCTGTTTATGCAGCCTGGTTCCTCAGAATTTAAAACTCTCTCCCAGTTCAAAAGTTGTGGACTTGTTTTCCCCCGACCAAGCCAACTGGGGAAAATAAGTCTGAATGTTCCTCTCTCAGCACCAGTGCTTACTGTTTCACCTCGTGCGGCCTTTCTGTATGACACATGTATGACACTGCGTAACACAACCTCCATGAATGGAGCTGTTTGGCTTCATTTTTGTGGGACCTAACCAAAGTTGGCGACCTGCCTTGACTAGATGAACATTACAGAGTTTTGCAACGGCTTTGGCAGTGGAACTCTGTTGGACTGGTTCTACTGGATCAGTCCTGCCGTGGCTGATATCCAGTTTAGTCATGTGCAGAACATTCGTTTTAGATGTTACACACTGATTGAGAAACTGTCGGTGCTGATGTTTCAGCAGGTATTAGCTCACTGCTGTCGGTGCAGGTGGCAGCCAGTAAACCATCAGCCATTGCTTGGTGGAGTCCAGCTGAGCATTTTCATTGTCGAGCGAGGAGTGGATCTGACTGAGAGGCAGCCCAACCTCATTGGCTGACCACTTCCAATTAACAAGTACCATCCTCCTTTGTGACTCATAAAATGACCAAAATTTACAAAATTAACACTTTTTTTAATAATACTTGAAAGTGCTGACAGAGATCGGGACCAAAGGCCTTTTTCCAGATTTCTATACAACAGGAAGTCTTTGGACCCCTGCTGGCCACTAAATGTAATGCAGGTTTAAGAGCTTCATTCTTTTTTAAGATCGTCCATCTTTTATAACATCCGTGGTTAAAGTGTGACTGCCAGCCACCCGCTGGTTAATAGGCTCTGAGACGGGTTAATTTTTTAGTTCTCATTAAGTCGTGAAAATGAATGGAAACAGATGTCGTAGAGCTAGGTGAATATTTACTAAGCCTTTAAGCATTTTGACGCGTGCGTCACAGCCTTGACTTACAGATAGATGTTCACGGCACTCGGGCTGGACCTGATCTTTGACTCGCCCATCGTGATGCTGGAGTGAAGTGCAAGATGTTTGCACTGGAGGCGGAATCCACACAAATCTTTCTCTGCTGTCTGCGGTTGGAAGCTTATTATATCTCAGACATCAGTATGTCAGCGAGACTGTAACGTGTGCTGTAGATTTTATGCTAACTTAGCTGTTGGTACAGGTGGGTTCTTCTTTTTAAACCAACCCTTTTCCTTAAATAATTACTATAAATGTGTAATTAGTACTGTGAACAGTAGAAATAAATATGAACCCAGCTCTGGCAGCGACTCAAAAGTCAGGAAACGTTAGCCCTGCAGTGCATCTGTGAAAATGGCTCAGGTGGCAGAAGTATTTATCTGGAAATTAACTGTCAAGGCCGTGTGATGTGCACAGAAGGATCGGTATGCACATAGAAACCTTTCAGATGTTGAGACTGTGCTCAGAAACAAAGGGCAGCTCATGCTCTTTGTGATAAGACCTTGGCCTGGTTAGTGGGAGTCCTGCACAGAGCACACAGATGCAGTACAGCCAGTCCTTTTCCCACAATGCCCCCTCCTCCTGTATTCATACATGCACAAAGAAAAGCGTGCCTTCAGGAGTCAGTAAAGCTCGATGTTCTGTGTGGGGATGCACTAATCCAGTATTTGGATGAAATATCAAATGTGACTCAGAAATCTGGTTTGATTCTCAGTGACAACAAGCCGATCCGTTCAGTACGGTTTTACTTTGTGTTTACGCTGAGCATGCATGAGCTGGGCTGCATGGAGGAAGCTAGGCCTGTACTCTGGTCTTTGCCCTCTGGGAGAAACCAGAGCAGCCCTGACAGCAATGGGGCAGTTTGGAGGTTTTTGTCACCTGCAAACGCTGAACTCTCTCTCGCTGTCGTCAGAGTAACACTTGCAGGGAAGCTTCGGTTGGACTTACAGTAACAATAACAATGTTTCAAACGTGAAAAGGTTCTCCTGTCTTGGCTCCACTCCGTGCGTGAGGACGTGCACTCACAGTGAGGCTTGTTCGTGCTTTGGCGTTGAAGCATAACGCGTGCACGTAGGGCGGCGGTGAAGACCTAGCTGAAAATGTGTGGGAGGAGACGACAGCACCAAATGGCCCGATCGCCGCTGTCGAAGGCTGATGGAAGGTGTGGTTACGTTTCTGGGAAGGTGCACTGGAATTTACAGTGCAGGTTATGTCGTAGGTTACGGTGTAGTTTCCAGATGTGCAGATTTGCACACAGCCCCCTCCCCGAGAATGGGCCAGGCCGTCTGTAACAGCAGCATGCAGTGGACCCTCTCCCTGAGCTTTAACTCAAACCATCTCAGTCTCACTAACAGACGCTATTATTTGGTAAACGTGTGCAGCTTATCGATTCAGCACTCGGCCGGGACATTTTAGGAGCACCCTGCCTTTACATTCGGGAAATATTCGCCCAGGTTTCACATGTTGCTCACGATGGGCACCGTGAAGGACCGACGGCGGTGAGGGTCGGCCTCGGTCTGCAGCTCGTCTGAGGCTGAATGAACTTGTTCACTGTGCAGTTTGAGGGAGAGAAATTACATTTCTCATGGTAATCAGCAGGTCAAGTGCTCCCTGCTGTGCTTGGCTATTCAACAGAGAGCGAGGGAGGAGGAGGGGGAGGCAGCGTTTGTCCTCTCTCTCACACACCGAGGAGCTTCTCGGGAGCTCCTGTACATCTCCGGAGTTTGATATCTCAGTTTGATTATTCACTCTGTCTCTGTTTATTCACCACCGCTGATTTTTGAGGTCGGTGTGCTCGTGCAGCTCTGCCAGTCTCATAACAGCCCCGCACACATATGCCTTCCTCTTCTTGCCCTGGCCTTGGCTGAATAGCCCGTTCCCCCTGGAGACGGCAGTAGTTTCTGGTTGGTTGGTTTAGGGAGCCTCCTGCCGCCCCTCGGCCCCACGGGGGGACAGAGAAAAACATTGTTCGGGGTATTTTTTTTTTACTATTTTTTTAATCTTTTGATTGTTTAGCAGCGTGTTTGTCAGTCCGCTGTTGGACTGCGAGTGACAAACACAAAGATACGAGCATGTGATTGTCAGAAGAGGACTCCCCCCCCATCCCCTTTGTGAAGCTGTTTTGGTGGATAACTCATCCAAGTATTTTAATGAAAATCATGCATGCAGCTTGAGAGCTGCATCATGGTGCTGTGGCCATCAGTTGTTGCCCTTTTCAGTCTCTCTCAGCGTCTCTGCTCTCTCTGCAGGCATGCTGCCTATTAATGGGAAATTAGATTATTATTCACTTAGGGGTGGGCAATCAGGCCACAAGATCATATCTCTCGGGGTAGAATCAGGATAAATCTAAATCAATTCTCCTCGTGGATTTTACTCGTGATTAGACTCGAGGCAGATTTCTCTGCTTTCTCTTTTGCTCCTTTCGCATCATTGTTGGATTTTGGATCTGCTGAGCTCTTTACACCTCTGAGATGTGCAGTGCATCCAGCGAGGCTCATCCTAAATGCGTTACAACCGGCTGGGCTGACCGTTAGTTCGCGCGGGGCAATTAAAATTAAGATTTCCCCGTGATGTGAAGACCTTCAGATTTCTAGCTCCTACTTTCACATCAGGATGGGCATCAGAAGTGGAGAAATATGTGAAAAACAAAATTAAAGATTCTTTAGCCTCGAGACAAGAATGTGTTCCTCCAACATGTCCTGGTCTCAGATGCCCAAAACACCTCAACTGGCTCCTTGCAATAAAGAAGAGTTGCAGGTCTATAGATCAATAAAATAAATACGGGAAAGAGAAAACACATAAACACAATAAATATGACTAATAACAAAATACAGCAAAAGGCACCACAACATAAAGCCTGATGGGACTCAAACTGAACTTGAATTAAAAGCCGAGGTAAAAAGGTGAGTTTTTAGATATCAAGTGGCAGATTATTCCAGAGTCCGGGGGCTACGACCGCCCCGTCACCTCTGTGCTTTGATCGAGATAGCTACTTTCAGCTGCTCCCGTATGCACAGCGGCGCTCCACATGCTCGATTTGCGGCCTCTCCCGGGATCAAACTGGGTCTCTTTGCTTATCAGGTGAACGTGTAAACCACTGCACTCTGTTTCTTGCATCTTTGTTTAGTAGAGAAGTGCTGTGATTATGGCAGGGACCAGAGCTGACCCACAGTTTTATTTGTGCGTCTCTTCCAGGAACCATCCGTCCGGTGCGGAGGAGTTTTTATGATCCAGCCTCAGCTCCGGGTCAAGGTTGGCAGTGGGAGTGGGAAAACGATGCGGGCACGTGGACGCCGTACGACATGGAGGTGGCCATTGCCATCGAGAATGCCCACAGTCGCCAGCAGCCCTGCCTCGACCTGACACCACTCGGCTTCTGCTACCTCATTGATTTTCAGAATATGACGCAGGTTCGTTTAAGTGAACTTCTCTCACGATGCTGATGCTTATCCTTTATTCTCAACATCTCTTTTCTGCCCTCCTGCAGGTGAACAGACAGAGCCAGAGGTGTCGGCGGATCCAGCGGCGTGCAGACTTGGCCTACCCCATAGTGTCCGGTCCTCTCCCCGTACACAAAGGAGGCGGTGTCGGAGCGAGCGGAGGCCTGACCGGAGCCTTGCTGGGCGTCGGGGTGTCAGGAGCCAGCATGGGAGTCGGAAGCTCCGTCTACACCAATGGCGGATTACCGGCCACTGCGCTGGGCCAGCCTTGTTCCTGCCAGCAGTGCATGCTGGTCCTCAGCGTGAAGACCAATACAGGAGGAACAGGAGGAGGAGGGGCACAGACTCTGGGGAGACGCTCTTTAACCATGCAGCGGCCCAAGAACTCAGCGCCCATTCCCTCCAAACCTCTGAGTCCATCCAAATCAGCCACTCTGGGACGGGGCAGCAGCAGAACGCCAGCTACTATCAGACGCTGCCGCACGGCCTCGCCATCTCCAAGAACACCGCCTCCTCGAGGGTGAACGCCCAGCTCTTCGCTCAGTCTCTCGCTGCCCTCACCGCTGGCACCTCCACCATGGGGATCTCCATGTCTTCCAGCAGGCCGCCTCCGCCATCGCTCCCGCCACCTCAGCCTCCCATATCCAACCCGAACCCTCCGTCCATCCCCCCCAAGCACTCCTCATCTTCAGCCAGCGACTCGGTGCCAACCGCCACGTTGATTACCCCAGCCAGCAGCGTGACCACGCCTCCTTCTCCTGTGCCAACTCCTTCACCCGTGGTGATGAAGCCGCAGCGGTCAGCATCTTCCGCAGCGACAGTGTGCCACGCGCCTTTACCACAACGATCAAGCTTAGCCGGGCTGAGCAGACCGGCGTT